>JAUEJJ010011500.1:0-16936 GCA_032164275.1 Synergus coniferae | reverse complement strand
AACTAAACGGAGTCAATAAACCTCCGTCTCAGTGTTCTTTATCATTTCCCAAAATTTCTCGACAAACTATTCAGTTTTGTGGGAGAATAATTGGTTTTCTTAAATCGGAAATTTTTCACACATTTTTATCACGATACTCGTGCTTCAGGCATATAAGAAACTAATTTACTTGATTCATTATCTACCGTTTTTTGCTTGAAAATGTCAATTGTGGATTTATTAGTATGTTTACTATTGTTAAGAGTAAAACGATGAGAGCTATCAGAAAAATCGTAAAAAGCAAAATTTTAGAAATTTTAAAAAGTAAGAATTTGGTCCTATAGAATCTTTTCATATATTGCGTCACTTGGTTCAAAAATTAAATTTTCATTATTCTAATATCAACTTACATATCAAGAAGAAACTACACCTCCTACGAAAAAATATTGAAAAGAAAGTTTGTAGGTCTTCTTAAAAGCAACAATTTTGATATCTTCACTTTTTGCTTCCTCATAGAAGAAGCTTTGTAGTCGACACATTTTCCTATATTTTTAAAATGGTTTAATTAAACTTTCCTCCATTGATAAAAGTCTAATACAACATTCTAATCATGCGCGCGCGTGCGCGTGTGTGTGTGTGTGATTGTCGATGTTTCTTGTCGCTATTAAAACTTGAAGACAGTTGTAGATAAATTGACGAAATTTGTAGCGTATATGGTAATTGCACCACAAATAACTCAAAACGTGCACAAGTAGTTTTCAAAATATCGAATTTGAAAATTTTTATGTACATTTATAATTTTTGTAAAATTGATTTTTCGACTTTAAGTTCTCGAATAATCAAAATTCAAAGCTTATGTACAGAAAGCAAAGATTCTTTGCCTCCAGACAAATCGATTGATTTATAAATTTAACATATTTAATTGAAAAATAAGAAATTTATGGTTAATTATAAATTTGAAAAATTGATTTTTCAACTATGAGTACAACTTTTCGAATTATCAAAATTTAAAGCTTATGTACAAAAGAGGAAGAAAGATTCCTAGTATCGAGACGAATTGATTAACCTGTAAAATTAATCCATTTAATTAAATATTAAAGAAGTTATGCTTATTTGTAATTTTGAAAATTTTTGTTTTTATCTATATTTTCAAAAAATCAAAATTCAAAGCTAATGTAAGAATGTAAACGTTTTTTTTCATCATGAAAAATCATGTAATTTAATATTAATATGGTACATTTTATTTAAAAATATGAATGATGACATAGTGTTGCACAACGATCAAAATTGCAAGAAATATCAGTATACGATCAAAGTGCTCGTTTTTTACATTCTCATCAGAGAGAATGTATTAGATTTGTGTAAAATTTGACCCCCCCCAATTTTTGTCAAATGTCTACGTTTTGAGACCCCCTGAACCCAAAAAACATGTTTTTAAGAATCTGCCTGTCTGTCTGTAGATTTTTAGTTTTTGGGCACGATAACTTTCGAAAGAATTGACCGTTTGTATTGGCCTTTGGTATATTCTTTTAGTGTCCTAAAATGAAGGTCAAGACCGTTAGCCAGCCATTTTGGATAAAAATTCAAAAAGTTGGAGCATTTTGAAAATTTTTGAAACCACTTTTTTTTTTAATTTACAAATTCTATGTACGGACGTTCGTAGTACTCAAAAAGTAGAATAATTTATCCTTATGACTTTGTAACGAGGAGTTATACACATATGTGCGTGATAACTCACATGTTCATCAGGCTTTCGTCAGTGAGTTTAGCTAGCCTGTATCCCCACTATACCCCCACCGCTAGCACACCGTCAACCATCTTGAATCCGAGCGTATAAATCCAATTGCACGACGCTCAGATCCAACTAGTTTTACGGAGTCGGGCTGCAATGGTAGACGCTTGATCTATGGTGGGGAGAGATAGTCGGGTTGCGGTGTACTAGGCGCCAGGCTAGGCAACGGACAACGGACTCATAGCACAGCTATGGGTCTCTCTCGCCACAGCGTGGAGCAACTCAACTTTTCTCTAAATTTTTGCTTCATTGGATTTAATTTTATCTTACTCCTACACACAAATCGTTAATTTTTTTATATTATGTAATACTGTAACTATTCCACTAGTGATTTATATTCAAATAGTACCTAACGCTAGCAGATGAATCCATTTTTTGGAATTGAAATCCAAATCTTGATTCTATGATTTTCTGTAACGTCCGAAACATAGAACCAGTTTTAACACTACGAAGCTGCTAGGTGTTCACCGGACGAAGGCCTCTTTCAAATTGCAATAGAAAGACAGGTAATAGGGATAGGGACCTCTAGGCTATAGATTCTGAAACCTTGATTCTTTCTCTACAAAAACTACATATTCCAATTTTCGAAGTAGAGGTTTTTTTTGGACTTTTGGTCAGCTTGTCGCGAGTTGATCCCGCTGTGCGCTTGTACTGTAACATATTCTGAATCCGGTCTACAAGACGCCTCGGTATGCCACATTTCAGAGCCTCCCCACATATGACTTCAGGGGAATGTTACTTAAAGTCCCTTCTATACCTAAGAATGTTCCCACTATATATCCGCCTTCTTCCAATTGACGTTCTATTCTTCCAATACTTTCTGTCCGCCCTCGATGATTTGTAAGGTTGTAAGGTCCTGTCAGTCAAATCAATTTTCTTAACTTATACAATTACAGACGTGAACTTCCAGTCTGCCTTCTTTCTAGGGCCTATCTGATAGACGTCTTCCTGATTCGTTGGAATTAGTTAAACACCCGGGGAGTGAACCTACAACAGTTAATTTAGTCATAATTATTCGTTCGCAGAAAATTCACCCGTTTCGAGCCTAATTGGCCCTGGATTTTTAAACAGGATTCTATGGAGAAAAGTAGTTCTGTGGATGTTGTTTGTTTCCTCACAGAATTCTCTCCATTCCCCCTGCTTGTATTTCCCGAGTTCTGAAACCAAGGATTCTCTACGCAGTTCTGATCTGGTGGTCACGAATGCAACTAGATGGACATCGTTCTGATGACCAAGAGATCGTTCTTGGAACATTTTTAGAACGTCCCAAAGACGTTTCTAATAGAGTTTACTCACTAGGTCGTGTCAGTTATGCTGGAATTAGAGGAGATTAGAGCGCTACCGGCTGGCGACGTTCTAGACTTCCTAAAGAGGTGTGAAACATCTTCTGGGTATTTCTTCTCCTAGGACAATTTTTAAAAATTAATAATTATAGGGATATCTCCGCAACTATTCTAAACCTGTAAATAAGCTGAAAATATTTTAAAAGTCCGAATCACGGAAGAAAATATTGAGAAGGAGTATGAGTAAAACAGGAAGGAAAAGGAATAAAGGGACGGAAGTTTGACAAACTTGAATACTTAACGTGGCTTGGTATGGATTGACTCTCATCCTCTCTGCTTCCACTTACTATCTTTTTTCCTCCGAGCTACGTTCCTTGTTTGTTAATTCGCTAAGCGAGTTGGGAATTACGCAAATACACGCAAATTAAAAACTACGAACTGCACCACAGCTTCAACGCTCGGATACGCCACTGCACTGCAACAACTTCCGGTCTCGACAAATTCTTTCCCAACATTTCTCTAATTCTAGCATAAGAGCGGATAATTCCTTTTTGTTTGGTGCTTCTTCCACCTTTAAGCTTTGATAATTTATGAAATTAAGAATGACTTATAAATGGAATATTTTTAAGATAAGTAAATTTTGACTGTACCTTGCGATGCGCTCAAGATTTAAAAATTCTTTCATTTTTTTAATTTTTGTCAAATCAAAATACAAAAGTCAGGAGTCAAATGTCAATGGTGAATGGTCAAATGTCAGATTTTATGTAAGTCATAGATCAAAGACCAAAAATTGGTAAAAAGTTTTATCGATAATCATAAGTTATAGAATAGAGTTCGAAAGTCAAGGATCAAAATTCAATAGTCTAAATCTAAATACGTAGTGTGAAATCACAGGTCATAGTCCAATGTCAAAGGTTAAAGTTAAAAGTCATTAAACTTGATATTAGAGGTTAAAGAACCGAGTTTAAAATTTAAGATCGAAAGGATAATGGTTATTAGTCATTAACCATTGCCAAGGGCAATCATACGGCATACATATAGTAGGTAAAGATGAAATATCAGTGAGTTAAAACAATCATTGGTCAATCGTGACATCAAAGATCATATGTTACAAGACTCAGCTCAAAACTTAAGGGTTAAAGCTTAATGGTCAACAGTGAAGTGTTAGGTCACGAATTAATAATCAATCAAAAAGATTAAAGTTGAACGATTCATAGGTCATTGATCAAACTTGGAATTACATGTCAGGGGTTAAAGGTCAGTGGTCTATGTCAACATGTCAAATTTCATATCAGTATCCAAATGTCAAGGATTAAGGGTAAATGGTCAAGGAATAAATGTGAGGTGAGAGTTCATAGGCAATTATTCAGCTTCACAGGTAATCACAGGCTCAAACGTTAAAGGTGAACGATTCAATGATCGTTATTTAAATTTCAAACCAGAAGTCATGTGTTATAGAACAGAATTCAAAAGGTTATGTGTTATAGTCAATGAGTCAAAAGTGTAATCAAAGATTGTAGGTTACAGACCAGAGTTCAATAGGCCTTATGTCATAGATAATGAGTCAAAAGTGTAATCAGAGATTATAGTTTAAAGAACAGAGCTATTTCTATTGAACGAATTTTTGTACTTCCTTTTGAACGTCCTTTATTACGTTATTTTGTACGTCGTCATTTTCTATTTCATTTCGGCATGATATGCAAACTTTTCAAGTTACAAGTGTTTAAACATCTGAAGTAGAAAAAATCAAGGATTCTTTAAAATATTCCAATTTGTAAACTATTTCTTATAAAACAATGAAATTTTCAGGTAAAGTCAAGGATTACCTACACTTTGCGTATAACGATGAATAAAAAAATTATTCGTCTGCTTTTGTATAAGAAATATGCAATTGTTTTAAATAAATGACATTTCTGAAAAAAGGACCTTTTAAAAATCTTGTTTTCAAGGATTAAAGTATTCGTTATAGTTTTGAGATATTTCTTAAAAATTTCAGAGTGGACCGTTGGGTAATTTTTATTAGACAACTAATTATTTAGAGTCGAGTCAGCTTCGAACGCGTGATATGATTTTTTATCTCAGAATAAAAGACCTTAATAATGTTATTTGGCACCAGAATCAATGTTGGCACTCATAAAGAACATATATATATAGTTAGTTAGTATCGAAGTGACATATTAAAATGTCTGGCGCCTTATTATGCATCTGAATATTTACCATTGTTGGGTAGCTAATTTGTTCAACGCCCAAAGCTCAAAGTTCCGTCGAGAGAAGATTGACGTCACAGTAGTGAGAATGGCATGATAAACATAGGTATAGAAATTTCTTGATACCAAAATTTCAAGGTGGATCGGAGGCAGTACAGAAAAAACGAAGGATAAAGTTTACATCGATTCCACGTGAAAGATTCGCTGTAACAAAAATGAACTTTGTCGAATAAATATTACAGAAAACGTTCTTAAACTGTATCGGAATAATTTTTCAATGAAAAAGCGTCGTCTGTTCTGTAGTTGACAGCAGTGCGAAAAACGGGAAAGTATGAATGAAGTCGGTCTAGATATCAGGACATCAGATTTAACAAAAAATTGTGTTTACTTCAATTTCATTAAAAAAATAATTGTACTTATCATGGATGAATGAAGATATATTTTTCGTTACTGAGAATAAAGTACATCAGAACTGGAGAAAAGTCGCCGTATTCACTGATCTTAACCATGGTACACAATTTGTGAGACAGAAATTTCCGTTTTAAAAGATTCAAGATCCGTCGGTATTAAAGTTTAACATAAAATCCTTTTTACGAAGCAAAATTCTGAAGCTAAAAAATGATTTCTCAACAACTGTAACTTCTATTCATTGAGGTGGAAAGTTTTACGATAAAAACTTTCAAGTTTGATTACCATCTTATGACTTGGTCCGACTTTCAGCCTTGAACTCAGGAGTGCATCAGCGATGAACTGTGAGAAAATGCACTTAGATCTCGGTGGGAAATTTGACGCTGAAACTCGAGTTAGTTTCTGATCCGATACAGTGGTTGGATGTGTACAACTTCTCCGGGAGATGCATGTGCTTGCGCGTCTCTCCTCCGGGCACTAATGGGTCTGTGACGATTCGGCCGATTTCTTTTCCGGTTCATCATTTACAGTTCTTACACAAGGAACACGAGAGTATCAACTGACAGGTGGGACACTGCACCGGGGCTACACTGCGGAGACACAGGAACAGTCAGACCAAAACACCTTGGAGGGTGTTTCGGGGCGTTATGGGAACGACCCTCTGAAGACTCTCGGGAGGGTCTCGTATGTTCCAAGTGGCCATATGAGACCCCAAATTTGTCAACACAAGGATGAACTTTCTTGAAAAATGTACACAGATAATGACATATGTTTGATAGAACAAGAGCTGTTACCTACAAGAGAAAGGAGAGGGACGAAATAACGGCAGGGTGTTATTCCTTTTCACTGTAGCTCCCAAAGTCTCGTTGCAGCAAGGTTGCGTGATCTGCATATCGATCCAACTAGATTCACAAGTGACTACGCACAGGATCGGTGTTGCGATTCAGAGTGACGATTCGGTTAGAGTTACTGCGGTAATCGATGAGAGTCGCATCAAAAGCCCAAAATTCACGACGTGCAGCCTCCTCAGACGCTGGGCGAAGAATGGTGGTGAGTGTGCGAACGCTTCCACCTTAGTAGACTGTGATGATGAGATTGTGCAAATCCTAGGCGACTCGCCAGTTTTGTGACTCGAATGTACATGATTCTCGCAACTCTGCGTGCGGAGTCGATGCTCGGAAGCTGAACTTTAATACATTGAAATATAGTGTCTTAACAAAGTACGGACTGTCAAAACGAAATATATCAAAATAGAAAGCACGATGGCGTCCGAAAATTTGCCACTAGGTCGTTTGGCGTTCACACTTTGCTTAGAAAACGATTACACAAGACTCCCGTGCTAAGTCCAGTTTTGGTTGGTCCAGACATATAGCGAGTGAATTGAAAGTCAGGGACGTGCGTACGAGTGTTCCCAACATAAGAAACGCAATAATCGCTTAGGAGACTTCCCACCTTGCTGACACGGTACTGCTGAGCCGAGTTCGAGGCGTCGCGTCTCCCTGCCCCGCAAAACCTCTTACTAACTATATATATTAGCGCCAATTCTAAGAAGACGAAGCGCATGAATATACTCCAAATTCTATTTTCCTGGTATTTATTTTACCGAAATACAGTTGACTGAATAGCAATTTACTATGATTTTTATATTTCTGAATTACCGTTCGACATAACTTTTATTTTACCGAATTACTGTTTATGGTAACATAATTTTTATTTTTCCGAATAATCATTTATCCTAATTTTTATTTTTCCGAATAACCATTTGACATACATTTTATTTTTCCGAACTGCTATTTGTCATAATTTTCATTTATCCGAATGTTCATTTCACATAATTTTTTTTCTTCCGAATAGTCACCTAACCTAAAATCCATTGAATCGAAACACCATCTGTCATAATTACCATCTCACCGAAATTGCATGTAACAGAAATTTCATTCTTCCGAAACTGGCGTCGAACACACGGATTGGTTGAATAATATAGCGAAATTCAAATCAGGTGGTCGGAATGTCGGACGCTATTTTCGGAAGAATGAAATTTCTGTTACATGCAATTTCGGTGAGATGGTAATTATGGCAGATAGTGTTTCGATTCAATGGATTTTCGGTTAGGTGACTAATCGGAAGAAAAAAAAATTATGTGAAATGAACATTGGGATAAATGAAAATTATGAGAAATAGCAGTCCGGAAAAATAAAAATTATGTCATATTATAATTCGTTAAATAAAAGTTATGTCAAACGATAATTCGGAAATATAAAAACTAGCTGCGAATTCGATCTCGGGTGTTCCATTTAACTATATTTATATTTTTTGTGCTCATTTTTTGAGCACCTTTCTTCCTCATTTTGATGAGGTTGCAAATTCATTTACTTCCTCATAGAGGAAGCATCAAGCATTGTTTTCTTGAAGCAAAACATCTTTCATCAACTTTAAATTATACCAGTATTACCTTAGTTGACAAATGTCTCAATACCAAAATTCTAATCAATTAATATATCCTTCCTTAATATTCAATTAAATGGATTAATCTTACAGATCAATCAATTCGTCTCGACTAAAGGAATCTTTCTTCTCTTTACACAAGCTTTGAATAAGCTTTGAATTTTAATTATTTGAAATATTAGAGTGGAAAAATTAATTTTTAAAAATTACAATTATTCATAACTTTATTATCTTCCAATGAAGTGCATTAATCATATAGGTCAATCGATTCGTCTCGATACAAGGAGTCCTTTTTGTTCTCACATAAGCTTTGAATTTTGACAATTTGAAAAGGTAATAACTGAAAAATCAATTTTTCAAATTTATAAGTAACTATAACTTTCTTACTTTTTAATGAAATGTATTAACATTGTCAAAATTGGATACCAAGTGCATCATTATGGATAACAGTAGGCAATGAAAACAGACTTAGAGATGATGCTATTCAAACAAATAATACTATTTAATAAATGTTTAAAAATAAATATTTCTTTAAGTATTACTTCAATTATACTAATTTACAATATTTAATTGATTTTTTAAATGTCTTTTGGAAAATTGCAATAATTAAATTAAAAATTTTATTTGAAAAACGCGCGCATTTGACTGACTTCCGATGTCGGTTTGTCTACCAATCAAAAAGGTGACACACATTGTCTCAACTCTCCTTTTAGGACCTCTATCTCGATCCATTCATTATAATTTATAAGACATTCCTATTTGACTTAGCGCGACAATTCAAATGAAGAATTCCCGTTTCAAGATGTTGAGTTCAATCGTTGAGGAAGAAGTATACAGAAAACGATTGGGGCAACTATTTTATAATACACTTGTATTAAAAGAACGTTAAAATCGAGTGAAACCTCAGGCACACTTCTCTTTTCCGTTCCTGTCATGCATAATATTCTTCTTGCTTCTCCTTCACAATTACATTTTGTTTCGTAGAGCTCTGTTTCGTTACAATTGTAAAAGATATTAAGAATTTGTAGTTTTTTACTCTCGCATTTCCGTCAACCGCAATTTTTACAATATTACCACATGGGGAACAATTCTTTGCTTGCTACATGCTTATCTCAAGTTTGAAATTTAAGTTTCGGAAACTTGCATTACAAGGTTCAAGCTAACTTGTCGCAAATGGATGTGTTATCTGAATAGTCTGGTGTATAAAATTTCTTTTGGGACGGGTCAAGTTCACGCATTCATAAATGCGTAAATGGACACATTAACGCAACAGTGCTCTCAGATCGAACTAGAAATTTACTCCTTCCACATCCACTATTTTATCGAAAAAAAGTAATTTGTCAAATATGATTTAGCAAATTTTTGAAACTATTACTTTTTTAAAATATTTTCTTGAATTATATAAGAAACTTTTCCAATATTATATTTAATAAATTACTTTTTTTCGATAAAATAGTAGGTAGATGTGGAGGGGAAAAATTTCTAGCTGGATCTGAGAGCATTGTAACGCAATCTGATAAACTTCACACAAAAACATAGCGTTTGATCCTAAAATCAAATGGCATTTAATTTTTTAAATTAATTTCTGTTGAAAGATTCAATAGTTTTTAATGTCTTTTGATACCTGTAGAAGGTGAATTTCCGCAAAATTTATATCGTAGAACGTTCTCGATAGTACAAACATGGTCCCAGAGTGAATTCTGTAGCTATTACAGAGCGAAAATTTGTAACAATTCTGCAACAACAATTTAATATTGTTAAATACATAATGCAGCAATTTTGGAACCACTCTAGACCGTTGTTACACCAGTTCTATCATAATTCTGGAACAATTCAAGAAATTTATTACACTTATTCTGTAATAATTCTGCAAGAATTTTAGAAAATTTTTGTGGATGTTATGTTTATATGGATGTCTATAACAATTATATAATACTTCCTCAAATATTTAAAAATAATAGCAAATTAAATTAAAATAATTATTAATCATTTAAATTAATTATTTTTAAAATATTTCATCACTCGGAAGCACAGGGTTTTTTTTCTTTACGTTTTTAAAGTAAATAATTTAGTAATATTCACATGTCGTTCATAAATATTCAATAATTTACTCATCTTTTATTATAAGTGTTCCGAAATAGTTCCTAATTGTATATCCTGTATTTTCTAAAATACAATTTTAAAACAAAGTTGGAAGAAATGTTATAGCACATCTGTGATTGGTTTGTTGTAAGACAGAATTATAACAGTATTCTAGAACAAAGTTCTACAACAGTTCTGTATAAACTCTTATAGAACAATTCCTAAATTTTGATCTTAATTTGTTCTGGAAAAGATGTACATCAGTATTCTAGAACTTTGTCGTAAAAACAGAACAATTTTAAAACAAAGTTGGAAAAAATATTACAGAACGCCTGTGAATACTTTATTTTAGAACGGTTGTGTTACAAAATGGTAAGAAGGTTTAGAATACTCTTAACTTCTTGTTTTAGAACACTCCTATCACTAAACTTTAACATATATTACAAAACATCTTTATTATATAAAATATAATACGTGTCATGGGAGAGAAGCCCTTTTTAGGCGAGTTTATAATTTTTTCTAAAAAGACCCTCTACTTCTCTTGATGCATGCATAAAATACTATTCACACATTCGTTAAGAAATTAAATGTTGAGATTAAAACTTATTTCGATACTTCTAGCTTGTATGGTTCAATGTATACATAATTTTATTATTATTTGATTTAAAACAAATTCCTTGTTTTCCGTCTATTGATCCAACGCAATACTTTCTTATATGAAATTTTGAGCACACATGATTATAAGGGCGTTGCGGTCATGAAGGTGAGGATAAAGTCAGTGAAGCAAAAGATAGTTGGCATGCGAGAGAAAAAGTAGTAGAGTAAAGAAGGGTAGAAATAGGGAAGGAAAGAAGAACTTGATCAGAATACTAAATATATCGATTCCGTTTAAATCTGACCAGTTCCGAGTTCGTTTGGCAAAAGACCTTCAGAACTTCTCTAGTGAAACTAATTCCTCTAACCAGTATATGGTACTAATAAACTCACCAACTTACAATATAATATATATATATATTGGGTATTTCGCACGAAAATAAGGAGTCAAGTCTTAAAGTTGTCGTCCCGAGAATCTTAATTAGCTTTATTAGTGTAAAATTTCAGCAATGGTATTACAATTCAACGTATACATGTGCGTGTAACTATATTAATTATTGATATATCGTTCCAATTGAAAGATGACACAGTATACGGGCGTAAGTTCAAAATTTTCGAAAATCACAGCGAAAAATGAATATTCGAACTTAACATCTAGATAGTCAAAAAATTAATTACAAATACGTGGGCGTCCATATGAAAAAGGCCTTTATTGTCGGGTTTAGTTTCGGAGATGACTCATACTGAATCTATCGGCATCGTACTCATGTCTCAAATGCAACCGGAAGTTGGTATATTTTCAATTTCAAGAAAAAAGAGAAAAGGGCCCTTATTGTCGGTCGCCATAATAAGTGCACAATTCTGTTATTTAGCTTTGTATTTTGGGTTGGTTTGACCCTGAAAAACATCAGCTAATGCGTTTTGAAACAATTTAGGTGCCAGCCAGTAAATAAATTTTATAAATAAAAATAAATAATTTATAGAAAATTTTGAATACATTTTCTCAAACGTTTTTTCTCAAATTTCAACTTTAAAAGGTCATAAATTTTTAATTTTTCATTGTAAAAAAGTCGTATCTTTTAAATTATTCAAAAGTCTTCCTAGAATACGATTTCTGTCATTATAAAAACAATGTTATAATTGTTATTATGTGCTATAATAATATCAATGCTGAAATTTTTTAATATTTGTGATGCTATTGTTTAATTTAATTAAAAACCTGTTAAACTTTCGACTGTAAGTGTATTTTTTGTTTACCTAAACTTTAACTTTGATTTTCTCGGAATGTGCTTTTATGAATTTCCACTTTCAAAAGTGCTTCGGTGACACGTTTTTTAAGATAAAGTCTTCATTTCGGACTTAAAATGTCGGAAATTCATCCGACTACCATATACTGCCCTATACATAACTCCGTATCGATCATAAGGGCCCTTTTCATATGGACACCCAAATATATTCATTCTAAATATCTATATATTTATATTAAGCATATAAATATTCAGCCTAATCATCTCCTTTTCCAAACTCCTCGCTGAAATTTTGTCGTGGCCAAATAGGGCCCCAATCGGGAAGCCAGGTCGGTTCAGACCCGTGATGAAACGCACGGGTCAGTCTGGGCTAGACTTGTTAGCCCGATCGGTATGCCGAATCAGTGCCGAATCGGTACCTGGTCACTCCTATAAATTTCTATTATAGCCATTAAAGCCTTCTGATTTTCTATAACCTAAATAAGAAGAAAAATACAAAAGAGATAAAAATATGAGATTTCATTTAATAAATCATTGAAACATAACTTCTGTTTCATATTACCATATGTAGAGTTTGGAACAAATCAAAAGGAAACTTTATACAATATTTGTAAATGGATTTATGTTTCTGTTATTTTACCTGTGTCCTCTTTTTTTTGAACATGTCTCCGTCGGTTTAGTCCAGAATTGTAGTTAAAAATTGTTTGCGGTGTCAGCTTTATTGCAATTGGCTCTTGTGAAGCTTTTGGTGTAATTACGAACGTTTTGTTAGACAATTCCTTCCTGGAGTAACGGGTAGGGATAATTGGGGGTTCTTTTTTACATTGGATGCCAGGTATAGTAAGGGTACATTTCTAGGGAAGGAAAAGGACTTAGACAGTCGGAATCGCCGCTGAAAGGGTGAAATCACTAAGGCGTCATGTAGAAACATTAAATTTATTATCTCACTTACAATCGTAGATAGTATTATAGATTAGCTGAAATGATTTGAGCCGTCTAGACCACCAGTAGAAGGTATGTAGCTTCACAGTCCAGGTGGGTAGACAAACCTCCTGGAACCTCAGTAACCGAAACGGAGAGAGAGATCATTGCCGGAAAAAATTTGAATACCAAGCAGGTAGAACTGGGTGTGGCATTTTACACTGAGCACTGAGCGAAACGTAACGAGACTTGCACGGCGGGCTGCAGAGAAATATTTGCTAGCGTAGCTAGCTCTGGGATTCGGCAGCAGGGCCGTCTTTAGAATTCGGAGGCACTGGGACCAACAGTCGGCGGGGGCCCCTAAAACTTTTCTGGATATAATCAAGTATACTCAAGTGAAATGATGTGCGTACACATAATATATTAAAATTTTATTTTTGTACAGTGTTTTGCCCACTTACTCCAGGGACTTCTGCCGAGCAAGACGAGTAGGCAACGACGACTACTGATGACGGATTGCTCCAGACCACTGAGCAGTAGCTACTCGCTCCATGACTCGGGACGTTCGGGTCCACCCGTCATTGATCGGGCCTCCGGCAGATCAATACTCGGCCCAGTGTCAATAAGGGAGAGGACTTACGTAACCTTCGTGTGCAAAAGATAAGGTAAATCGGTAGGCAAACTTGTACTAGGCACCCAGAAATGTATCGTTCGTCACGTAGATCAAAACCCTAGGACGAAGAAACCTTTGTGTTTTCAAAAGTGGCTATCGTTCTGTGTTTGAACGAGACATTTCTTTGGTGGCATCTAGTATAAGTCTTGGCTTATAACAAAACAAACGATTGATATAAAAGATTGTCGCGATAAATCTTATGACAATGCGCCGAATATGAATGGCAAATGCAAAGGTATGCAAGCAGTGATTTTGGAGAAAAACTATTTCGCAATATTTGTCCCTTACTCCGCTCACTCATTGAATTTGGTTGGAAAATCAGCTGCCAATACTTGTTCCGGTGCAGTTCTGTTTTTCAGTTTTTTAAAAGAACTTTTCGTTTCTTTTACTGTTTCGACGGCGCGGTATGAAATATTAATCAAACATCTGTCGGATTGCAATACCAACAAAACGATTTATTCACTCAAAAATTTGCGTGATACGCGTTGGTCATATCGCAAAGATGCTGTCAAGGCTCTTGTCCACGGCTACAAGTTCATTCTAAATGCATTGATTGAAATTCGCGATGACGTTGAAAAAAAAGATCTTGTTAAAATCATGTCTCGACCAGAAGCAGTGATTGATACTAAATCTTAGCATGACATTCTGGAAAGATTTTGTTAAAGCACCGTGCCTAGTTTGATACTAGCGTACCTCGAATTAGACTAAATATTATGTCTAACCAAAGTTGTAGTATATATATGTAAAAATGAGACACCTAGGATTACAAATATTCAACTTTATTACATTATAAGCAATTACACATTTAGAGAACATAAGCTTGTTGCCTAGCGATGGTCAAACGGTATCTGAATCTTATGGTACAAAAATAGTGGGTGTAAGCTATGAGTTTTGGAAACATAAAAATGGAAGGGAAACTGCAAGTTCATTTATTGGTTGAGTGAAGGTAGTTAGAAACTCCTCTCTTGCCGTCATATTTGGGTTTTCCCTGAAGTTTATTACATTGGGAAAACCAAAGAAAAATTTAATAGGAAATAGGACGGGAATTTAAAATAGTTTCAATCTCAATTATATAAGTTTGAAGTTGTTCAAACGTTAGAAGAGTATCACCTACAGTACATAAAAGGTGGTGTTTAAATGATTTTAGGCCCGCTTCCCAAAGTCCATCAAAGTGCGCAGAGCGTTGTGGTATAAATGTCCATTCAATTCGTTGTTTAGATAAAAATTGTTGCACAGCCTCATTGTGTTCTTCTCATAAAATTAATTCATGAAGCTGTGCAAGCTCACGACTTGCTCCCACAAAATTAGTGACATTATCCGAAATTATGGAACTTGATTTTCCGCGACGAGCAAAAAATCGTTTTAACGAGGCGAGAAATGCTTCAGTAGTGAGATCGCTCACTAATTCCAGATGTATAGCCTTAGTGGCAAGACAGACGAAAACGGCCACGTAACATTTAACCTTACCGCGGTTTCGATGTCGCTTCTCCTTTACAAAAAAGGGCCCACAATAATCAATACCGGCGTGAACAAAAGGTCGAGTAAATTGTATACGTTTCGTGGGTAGGTTTCCAATGACGTAATCTACGCTGCGAGGTTTGGCGCGAAAACAGGGATCGCATTAATGGATTACACGGCGAGTTGCATTTTTGCCGTCAAGGGGCCAATAGCGTTCTCTGATTGCATACAAGGTTCGTGATTGGCTTGTACAGCTTCCAGAAACATGGCCCAAATTTAAAATACAGTTAAAAGATATCTCTGGTTTACGAGCTGCATCTAATATTGAGATGTCCATGCATCTACCAAATTCTAATTGGAATTTATTAAACAGGTATTCTTCAATCTCAAAACTCCAACGTGTCCTCGCTTTCTGCCTTCGCTTTATTCACAATGCAAAGGATAAAGATAAGCATACCGGAGCTCTGACTGTTACCAAACTCGATGCCTCTATGGATCGAATTATTCGATTAACAGTATTAAAACATTTCTATAAGGTGTGACGTTGCAGATTGTATCTGAATGACAAAAGATGTATTTAACAACTGGCACCGGTAGACAGTCTAGATTATCCGCGATCGGTAAAGAAAGGTAAAGATAGGGAGCCACTTCACGAACTCTCGCAGCACTCTCGAATTATAAATATTAAATGTTACTTCTCTTCGAACCAATCTGTTCATGTAAACCTCGAGCCACCACGATCAAGGACCAAGCCAATCTCGAACAACATGGACCTAGAAAGAAGGAAGGATGTCATTTGGGTTATGCAATGTAAGAAGGAGGGAAGGAAGGACGGTTACGCATTTCGAGCGGTGGCAACACTCCCGCCAGTCAGTCTAGAGTCCGACACCTGCTGTACGACGAATCTCCAGCATCGGACGTTTCTATGACGCACGGAGCCCCGTGCGTCCGTTGAAGGAAACATCGTCTTACTATGAACCGTGCATAAGTGCCGACCAGTGCCGAACACTGTATGTGAACTCCAACTATTGATTGTGACACAATGATCGTTACACGAACATTTCTTAGACCTCATTTCAAGTGTCAAATATCGGAGCACATGGTGCACTCGACTATAGATACGTCTTTGTAAGTCACGTAAGTCTCTTTGATGACCACGTGACTCCAAGAAATATCACGATTGGACAAGCGCCACTGTAATGGACTCCTCCGACTTCCGTCTGCTGCCAACGAGTTTTCGCCTTATCCAACGAGAATCCGCGTTATCCGCCTGGATTCTCCATTATTAGCTCCAGATTTACGAGAATGGCATAGGTACGGTTTTCTTATTTATTATTATTATTATTATTATTATAAATTTAAAGATTTTTCTTTTAATCTATAATTTAGTTAAATATAATATGGTACATTTTATATTAATTAATATAAAATGTGTTAAGTAATTTAAATATTATATTTTTTAAATATTATAAGATCTCACCGTTTTGATACAAGGCGAGAATTCCGATACATTTGTGGTAGAAGGGCTAGACAATTTTGTTCAAAATCCTGCGAACGGCTTTTTAGATTTAAAGCAGGATGAGATTCGCTCGACAATTGACTCAAATCTTTCATCCTCTCGTACGGATTTTTGATATTGTCATTATTATTGATACTTGATAAAATGACAACAACCCAACACGCAGACTTGTGCTTACTCGAGCAAGTAAAACTTGCTGGTCGCATCAAGGATTCCTTTGCAGCTGTTCCACCAAGAGCCACGCGAGGTTTATTGACAGCTCGTTTGCAGACATTGGAGGCAAATTTTCTGAAATTTCAGCATCAACACGTAGAATTGCTGAAGGCAG
>JAUEJJ010011489.1:0-11303 GCA_032164275.1 Synergus coniferae | reverse complement strand
TACACATTTCAGCTCAAGTAAAAGTTGCTTCCCGGCCACAGGGCATAAACGTGTGAAAACTGAATTATTCATAATGTAAATATGTATCATTGGCATCTGTATAAGGAACGAATTGATTTTAAGTAGTTGCAATTGCGTACCACATTTATTCTTAGCATTATCCGTCACTCTCAGTATTGTTGTTGTTACAGAAGTTGCTTTTAATAGTGGAAATGGATACATATAATGAGTAACAACAGAGAGAGAGAGAGAGAGAGAGAAAGTCCATTCTTGTGGATCCGATAAAACGACTCGATGTCACGCGGCACGGCTACCGGCTGGCGAGCCGGCTGGCCGGTTGCACATGCGGGTTGTACAGGTACACTGTACAGTGTACTCTCACGCTTACAGTCCAGTCGCACGTCGAGAGACTTGATTCTTGAGCACCCTGGACTCGCCGATTTTGAATTATGATTCGCGTCCAACACTATCAAATACACTTCTTATTACCGATCACATTACGTCATCTGTCTCAAGTTTAATTAATAGATTGCGGGATGGGACTGGGACTAACAATAAGCCAGGGACTAGCGAGTAGACTAGAGAGCTTTTGACATCCGCCGATTCGTTTACGCATTATCACTGAAGAATGTATGTATTGTTAAATGCGATTACTCTTCGAAAAAAACATCGAACAAAAAATATCAGATTTCAGTTATACTGACGCTAGCATAATGTTAGTAACCATGTCTTTAATTGTTGAAAAAAAGTATTGATTCATAAATAGTACCTAATGACGATGCTGCAGTCATTTTCTGGACATACGTTGTAGCTCTCCAAAATTTTTTTTGGTGTGCTCTCCAAATATTTGTTGGTGTGCACGATTTCGGCTCAATAAAATGTCAGAAAAAATATATCCTTAGCAAAAGTATGAATGTGACCCCAATGTAGAATATCATAAATTTTTTCACCAAAAATTAAAAAAAAACGTATTTATATTTTCACATTTTTATTAAGAGAATGTATTAGATTTATGTAAAATTTGACGAACCCTCCCTCCGTCTTTGTAAAACGTACACATTTTGTGACCCCCTGAACCCAAAAAACATGTTTTTAAGAATGTGTCTGTCTAGATTTTAGTTTGTGAGCACGATAACTTTCGAAAGAATTGATAGATTAGATTGGCCTTTGGTATACTCTTTTAATGTCCGCAAATCAAAGTCGAGTTGTTAGACAGTCATTTTGGACTAAAATTCAAAAAGTTAGAGCATTTTGAAAATTTTTGAAATCAATTTTTTTTAATTTACAAATTTTATGGATGGATATTCGTAGTACTAAGAAAGTCGAATAATTTATCCTTACGACTTTCTTCTATAAAGAAAAAATGACTAGACATTACATTTTGCAAATTCAAAAAAAAAAGAAAATTTAAATTTGAAGCCAAAAAACGCACGAGATGAAAAATGTTGCCTTCTTAACGCTCGACAGGATTGGCATAATAACTTTGCATTTTCTTGAAAATTCTAAAATTTGAATTTTGAGCCAAAAAATAACGTAAGATACAGTTATTGAAGTTCAAAGTTCAGAAAGTCAGAAATTTAACAATATTCGGGAAATTTTTAACATATCTTTGAAATATCAGATTAATTATTTTTAAAAGCTTAAGTAGGTATAAGCAGGAGTTTCTCCAAAAATTAATTTGAATAAAAAGGCTTTTCGTTACCTGCTTTTCCAAACTCGTGCATGGACCTTGTGTATGTATTTTAACGATCTCTTTTCGCTTCCTTTCAGATCGCTCCCTCAGCAAAAAAACTCTGGGGTGTGGATGAGGGCGGCTCCAAGGACGAAGGGGGTGTAAAAGGTGGTGGGATACTTCACCTGGACGCCCACCAGATGTGGAGGGATTCCACATGGAGCACCTCAGGTATTTTTATTTATTTTTATTTATTTATTCAAGAAATTAATTATTAACTCTTTAGAAAGTACCAGGGGTCCAACCGACCCCATCCCAGGTTTGATCTAATTTTTATTTACCTTAAAATATTGTATTTCAAGAGAACGTACCGAAATTTTTAGCTCAAAATATTGAAAATTAAAAGTCTTTTTTTTACAGAAAAAGTGCGTTTTCGTGACTTTTAAACATTTTTTATTATTTAAATTAGTTTAAAATTAAAATTTGATTATCGAGACTATTGCATTGTATGTACATTGTACATATTATATTTTATACCTTTCGATGGATGAAATGAAATCTGCATGCAGAATGTCAGGAATACAGCTGTTCAAGTTTCATATTGATATTTTAATTAGGTAAAAGATAGTAAATGTTTAAAAGAAAATTAATTTCGAAAAATGGGTGAAAATGTAGGATTATAATGCGCCCCCTCTGTTTCTGACGACTGTTCTCGCAGCGTCAGGGAACACTGCTGCCGTGTAATTTGGTGCGACAGTAATTTCACGTGTAAGTAACACAGCGCTCTTTTCATTGGTGAGAGAGCATCTCTCGGGTAGCAGAACATTTTTTTTGTGTAGAACTGTGTTACATGTATACGAACTATGCAAACTCTGCACGCAGTCGATGTTTTACGATCGCGTCTTCGCAGATATATTTTTTTTTTTTCATCACAAACAGCACGACACTAATATGAGAAAGCAGTATAATTGCAAAAAAAAAAAAAAAAAAAAATATGAGATTTTAAACCGATTATGGCGCACCTGGGTGTACGGATATCCACAAAACGCTTCAAAATGTTCAATCTTCTTTTCAAAATTCTCTGCACCTTTATACTACTGCCAAGAGCGCCATCAGAGAGTTAATAAAAATATTTAAATGGTGATAGGGTAAGTGATCCAGTGAATGATTACAACTAGTCCGTTTCACGTTATAATAATTGATTTTTCTTACAAAACTTTTGAAAATAAATTCTTAAAGTTTCAAATTTAATAATCCGATAAACAAATTTTGGTTTTACCAAAAAACTTTATAAAAACTAATTAAATAAAATGCAAAATTAACGAAAACACAAGTGAATGAACACCGTGAGCCAATGAATGAACCGTAGAGCACCATAAATGAACTACAAATTACAATTAGAATTAGGATTTCGGTATAAAATTTTACAAAGGTACATTACAAAATGAGCAATTAAATAATTTAAAATAATAGAAAGCGTTGCGTAATTCATTAAATATATTATTTCAATATAATATATTTATCTGTATAATATATTCATCTAATAACTATGCTGCTTTAAATTAAATTAGCAAATACAATTATAAATGACAGTGTTGTCTCTTTAAAGATTTATAAAGATATATTGACTAGTATGCAATAGTACCTAGCACAAATTAAGGTTTTTTTATAGTTAAACATTGTTTCTAAATTAGAGAAAATTTTTGAACGAACAATTACACAATAGACATATAAACATCTACATTGTTTTAACATATTATATGCTGTTCAGTCACTGGACCTGCGCACCTGTGGGGTCACAGTTTTGCTCCAATAACTAAACACAGCGGACATTCACTGGAACACGGGCAATTCAAAGAGGCCCAATAAGTGAACACCCGTTTATTAATAAAAAAAACGAACTTTTTGTGAAAAAATTTTGTGAGAAATTGAATAATAATATCTTACACCTATAACAGCACAACTTTGATGTAGCAAATATACAGAATTTTTTTGTAAAAGCAGTGTAAACAAGGGGTTCCTTAGGCACGTACCTTATAGCGGCCGTCGGCTTTCTCACCATCACTCACTATGATCGATGATGCTTCACATTCAAGTAATTTTTAAAATTATTTTAAAAAATTTACTGCAATGAATCGTATATGAAACTTTTTCAAATTACTTCAAGATTCCAAATATATAGAAAACCATAAAGACTTTAGCTTTGAAAGGTTATATTTATGTATTTTTCGCATTAATGTTCATTCACTTGGGGGTGTTCAGCCATTGGGTCACTCACCCTAATAGCATTTCGATTTGAATTTCCCGCCAAAAGTCAAAGCGAATTATTGTCATAAACTCTAGCACGTCACCTTTTTCGGGATGGTAAGTCTCTTTAAAAAATATATAAAACTTTCTTGATCAATGCTCCGTAATAGAAAATGCGATAAAATAGTTTTTATTAGGAGAAAATTGAAATTGCACGTTTTTTCGCATGGATTTTTTTGAATTTACGGTCTCTGAACAATCAGTGCCAACACTCGGCACAAGTCAATTTTCATGTCACTTTTATATCATGGACCGGCCCGTGTGGAAATTTTGTTATGGGCCTAAGCGAGAAAAACTAGACCCTGGCCTGGTGATCAAGCCTGCGTCGAGCCAGAATGAAACGCTAAATCTGGCCGGGGCCTGGCTCGATTGCCAGGCTTAACCCTACTTCAATATCGATTCCTAGCCATTTTATTGTCGTCCGTTTCGCAATCTATATACAATCATTTCGTAAGTTTAATCTTATACACATTATTTATAAATAATTTACTTACTTTCGAATTCCATACATGAATATGGAATAGCGGCCCTTGTTATTATTTTAGGCATTTTACCACTTTCTGAAATGACACTCTTGTAAAAAACACAAAGTGACACAGCGGTTAATGCACAGAATAATTCAACGCCACCTGCCATCAATTTTAAGAATTTTGCCACTACCTATCTAGCCAGGCTCGAGGTCGAGCCATTGCAAAATTCAAGCTAAACCCAGGCTAGGGGCTCCCAACCTGGTCCAAGTCTGGAACCGGGAAGAAACTTGGCGATTTCTGCACGGGGGATAGCAAGTGCCAGGGGGCTGTTCCGGTTGTTGTCTATATTAAGGAGTTGAAATTCTCCTCGTTGAGATAAAATTTTAACAAAACCAACAAAGTCCTATTTTGTCTAAAAATTGTTATTAATTAATAAAGTAATTCAATTTCAAAATAATTTGTTAAATAACTTAAATATGTAATGGCGAGAAACTGAAGAAATTTGAAATAAAAAATAAAAAATGGAAATAAAAATTCGGTTATTATTTCTGGATTTATTCTAAGTTTAATTTGAGAAAATCTTACAAAGTTCCAAAAAGAAAAAAAAAAAAAGACAAAGTTCTCGCGTCGCAGTATGATTAAAATCTAATCTGTCCGTACGCAGATCTCCACATCGCCCGCGCGATCCTACTCTTCATTATTCTCAGTCATTCATCCAATCAAAGTAGCATATTAATCTGCACGTGTACCCTAAGTATAACTGACCTCGCTTGATGCCAGAAACTTTATCAAGACGTATTCCGAGTTCCGACAACCACAGGTCCGATTTCGACTCCTCATATCTTTTAAACATACTCGGTATACTCGATATAAACTATTCTTTTCCTTAACAATATTAAACTATTAACCTCAATAATTTATTAGTTTATAAATGAAGCCTGATTAAGCCGAAAAAGCTACACTCATGCGATTTCTAATTCTTTCACGTATTGTTAATACATATATATTTAACTTCACCTAAGGAATAAGATTCATTGTTCAATAAATTTCAATCTATTGCTAATAATATGAATCTGAAACTTATAACAGATAAAATTCTTTATCTGGCAATTTACCGTATATTCTTGACCAATCTCTTAGTTTACAAGATCGAACATGAACTCCGGGTGCCCATTTGCTTTCTTTTAAAATTTTATAATTTATGATATTTTATTTCTAAAAATGCTTTTTTTTAAATCACAATTTTCGATATATTTCGAGTTTAAACACATGATAAAATTATGATTAACAAAATCAAATTCAAATGAGCGCGTGGAATTTCTGACCGGTCATTTGTCGAAAATTATTATCAAACTTATGCAACGACGAGTCAGGAGTACGGAAAAGTCGTTACGATTTTAGACAATGTACCTAATTATATAAATTTATATTAACAAAGTAATAATAAATTAGAATAAGTGTAGTTTTTTTAAAAATCAATTGATCAATGTTGATAAATATTCCCCTAAATATATGTAATAATGTTTAATAAAAAAAAAGAATGTTCGGAAAAAATGTTTAAAAAAAAAGTGACTTTTTGAATAAGAGATTTTTTTCCGGCAAATAAGCGTTTTATTTCGTCAACGCCATCTATAAATAGATCATTTAATTTGTGTTTGGCAGTCGTTGAAAGCACATAACCTCGTGAATTTTACCGAAAATTGAAAAAAAGTGAATTTCGTGTTCTGGTTAAACATTATTTTTTTACGTAAAAAAAACATTATACTGAAACGAAGGAAAGGCTTGATAAATACTATGAAAACATTACAATTTTCACTTGAAACACTTTGTTTTTAATTTAATTTTAAAATATAATTAATAATTTAAAAGGAAATATACAAATTTCCAAGCGAAAGATAATAAAGTGTTAAAATAGAGATTTTATTTTTTAAAAATGAGCGAGAGTCGAGCGTGCAAACTTGCGACTACCAGTCAAGTGCTCTACCAGCTGAGTCACCGACCCATTGGAGGTACCTTTACGCCAGGGCCATCACCATCCTCACGCAATTCTTTAAATGCATTTTTTCTGAAAATGGCTGAGAATTGCGCCTTCTTGATTTTTCTCAGAAAATCTCTAGTAGGGTAAAGTGGGGCAATTTATTGTTTGAAAGTAAGTTGCTATATGTATTCTATAAACATTTTTAATAATAATTTTACCAAGATTAAGATTAATAAAAACTAATTTGCGGTATTAGAAAGGAAAATGAAAAACTAGTGCACTTGGTTCATATCGCCCCATGCCTGGGGCGGGATGAGCCACTTAATTTAAAAACTTATTATATATTATTTTTTAGGAGTAGGTATTACGTATAAGCATATTAAATAATAGAAATATATCTTTCATATATTTTGAAAGAAAAATTAGTAATTTTTTGAAGTTTGACCTTAAAAATATGAAGAAATCCATTCTACACATATATGGGGAATTGGAATTCGAAAAATCATTAGAAATATAATCAAATTTATTGAAATTTTCATATTTTTCTCGTAAAAGTGGAAATTTAGGTACTAATTTATACGTAGAATAATATTGACGAACTTAAAATTTATTGTTTAAACTGATCACAGAATATCTTTTTAGAGTGAACTTAATGTAATATATGTAGGAGCCTAAAATTTTGTTATTCAAGCTGATCACAGAATATCTTCTAATCTTCTTAATATTTGAACAATATAAACTTAGGTACTTTTAGAAATCTAAATCACAGCAGAACAGGTTACTCCCGAGCTACCCGATCACGAACCCGTCTACCAAAGAGGTTAGGTTTTGCTTATGAACAGGTGGCTCATTCCGCCTCAGAACAGCGGCTCGTTCCGCCCCATACGACACTTTTCAGTAAAATCCAAATTGCACCTTTTTCGTTTTTACAATTATATACAAATCTGAAGTTTAATAAATAGGCTATCTAAATAACTGTCGGAAAAACATCTAATGTTTTGTTTTGAGTAAATCTTGGCATTTTAAACAAAAGGAAAAATACCATAGTCGAATAGAGTCCTGTAAATTTGGGTGCACACTGTGCACCCAAAAAAGCTCTGAATAATATTGGCCGTTGATTGTTTTACCCTTCTGAAAGTAATCGATGAGAATGATACCGCGCGCATCCCAAAAAACTGTGGCCATGACCTTGCTGGCCGACAGACCCACCTTGGCCTTCTTTGGTGCACGTTCACCCGAAGAAACTCACTGTTTCGATTGTTCCTTGGTCTCTGGTGTGTTGTGATTAATTTTCAATTATTTAAACAAATTCCATTTGTTTAAATAATGTTTTTCATCGAAAATTATTTTTTCTTCACAAAATTATTACTATTGGTCTAATAGAATATTGATTAAAATTGGTTAATTAATTTTAAATTATTTAAACAAATAGAATTTGTTTAAACATTTTTCCGAACATTTTTTTTTTTTTATTAAACATTATTACATATATTTAGGGGAATATTTATCAACATTGATCAATTGATTTTTAATTGTTTCAACCAATTGAATTTGTTCAAACAATTTTTTCAAAATTTCTTTTGTTTTAACAAAACTTATTACTTTGGTCTAGTGAAATATTTATAAACATTGGTTAATTAATTGTTAATTGCTAAAAGAAATGGCAATTGTTTTAAAAAAAATTTTTTTTCTTAAAATTCGTAGTATCGTTACGTGACACAAACTTATTTTCAAATATTTTCCATTTTTTTTTCTCATCGTTCGTAAACGGAGTGGACAGGTATAAAATTATACAAAGGTGGAGCTACTAATTTTATTATAAGCTCCCAGGTATACATCATTGTATAATTTTATACTTGACCACTACGTTTCTGAACGAAGACGAAAAAATTTGAAAATATTATTAAACAAATTTGTGACACATAACGATAATAGACTGCAAATTCTACGAACTTTTAGAAAAAAAAAACATTTTTTAAGCAAGTGGAATTTGTATAAATAAATAACAATTAATTAACCAATCATTACAAATATGTCTCTAGATCAACAGTAATAATTTTTGTTAAAACAAAAGAAATTTGGAAAAAATGTTTAAAAATTAATTGATTAATGTTGATAAATATTCCCCTAAATATATGTAATAATCTTTAATAAAAAAAGGATGTTCGAAAAAAAAATTATTTAAACAAATTCTATTTGTTAAATAATTGAAAATTAATTAACCAATGTTAATCAATATTCTATTAGACCAATAGTAATAATTTTTTGAAGAAAAAATAATTTTCGATGAAAAACATTATTTAAACAAATGGAATTTGTTTAAATAATTGAAAATTAATCACCCAATATTGATAAATATTCTACTAGACTAATAGAAATAATTTTTATTTTTTAAAAACGAGAATAAAGCACTTATAAAGTTCGATTTTGTGGAAAATTGCCATTTTTGGTTGTAAGGGTAGTTTTCAAGGCACCGTGGGGGTGTGTTAGGGGTATCAAACCCATATGTGTGACACATGGAATTCTTTCTTGCATAGTTCTCAATAAGCCACTATATTTTCCCGTATATTTTCCTAAACCCTGAAAAATTATTCCAAAAACTCGAAAAAGTAATTTTCTCCCGTGCAATTTACATGGGAAACTTTAAGTCAAATCAGGCACGTGTTTTAATCAAAATTAAAAAATAAAACAAAAAAAAACAGGACATTTCTTTTTTCGGATTTCGAGTCGAATTGGGGGGATCGAGACTCTCTAGAGCCACCCTAGTGCACACGTGTGTAGTCACGATGGCAAAAATCCATAAATTGGGCTACGAACTGCTACCTCATCCAGCATATTCTCCAGATTTAACCCCCTCCGACTATTTCCTGTTTCCAAAGCTAAAGAAATGGCTGGGCGGTAAGAAATTTGGGTCGAATGAAGAGGTCATCACCGAAACAAACGCCTATTTTGAGGGCTTGTGAAAACCTATTATTTGGAAGGAATAAGAAAATTGGAAACACGCTGGACTAAATATATCGAGCTAAAAGGAGATTATGTTCAAAATCTCTTATTCAAAAAGCCACTGACTTATCAAGCAGCCTTCGTATTATTTTGATGGCTTCTTCTATCTGCCATCAATTTTTTTTTCGTTTCGGTGCTACCGGTAAAATACCATGGAAGAAAGAAAAGCGTCGCATTTTCGATATTTGTACACCATATTATATTCAATCATGTGGAGTTAAAAACTAAAATCGTCTGCATTTATGATTTCTTAATTATCAACTGTCTGCTTAAAAAAAATTCAGTTGAGAACTTTTAACAATATCAATAACACTCTCATCCAATCATAAATATTAATTCATTAATTCTATGGAAGAACTTTGGGTGTCGCTTTGCGACAAGACCTATTCCTCCTATTTTATATATATACATTACACCATCCTGCGACAATGCGTGGCGATGCGACGCGGCGGTGGAGGGCAATCTTCGAGATGTCCCACCATGCAGTGTCGTATGCACCTAACCCTTATCATCCTAGCCACATCTTTATCTATGTAATTTGGTTTTAAATTTTTTAATATGAAATTGCACTGAGAAAAAAGAGTGCTTTTACAGAAACAGTGACAGTTTGCATTTTACTGTAATGTTTATACAAAAATCAGGTAGGATTAGCCGAAAATTTTTGTAATTTTTACATAATATTTTGAATAAAATCGTAAATCCTGTAAAAATTATATAAAATCCCGTAAGCCCAACATAAAATGTCTGCTGTCACTATAATAACCTCTTGTCAGCCCAGTTTAACGTTTATTCGCACAAAAACTCTCGTAAAAACTTAAAACTCTATAACCAAATTTAGGGTTACCATGTCCATTTTTTTTCTCTCACTTACTCTCATAGAACGTGACGTCACTGACTTCAGAGTAAGAGAGAAAAAAAGCGGACAGGGTAACCCTAATTTGGACCAAATTAAATCAGTTGTCGAAGTTACGAAAATTCCATAGTAAAGTACGAAGCTCAAGCTTCAATATTTAGAAATTTTTCTAAATCTTCACCCAGTATAATTTTTGGCTGCTTCAGTACCATTTTTTCTAAAAAATCTGAGGTGATAGAAAGTGCTCATTACCGGATTGTTATTATTGACATAAATACACACTGGGATCACCTGCATGTGTGTACTTTAAGATTCTCAAAACAAGTGTGTACTTAAAGGGTTGAAAAAGCATTTATTTAAAAAATGTCTTTTCTTGCTTATTGTATAATAATGAATTATTTTCAATTTAATATTGTTGTATTAAATCAGAGTTCTCCAAACTGTGATACGCGGAACCCCTGAGGTACACAATAACTTCAGGGGGTATCGCGCAGGTGATCCCAGTGTTGTACTTTAAGGGTTAATATTGTTGGTTAGCTTTGCAATGGTTTTCATGTTTAGATATTCAAATTAGATAAATATAGTGCAGCTGTGTCAAGAATCCAGCTCATGTGACTCCGACGTAACATAAGCCCTTATTGCCCCTCCCCCCCTCGGATACGTGAATAACGACCTTATTGACCCCTCCATTAATCAGGTGATTAGTCTATAGCCAATCTCAATGAAATTTAGATCAATCATTACATATATTTTGGTTCTAATATTTTAATTTATTTAAATAAAAATTTAATGAACATATAATAAAAAATAAAGGAATGGACCAAACTGACGAGAATGTTCTAAGTTAATTTTTATATTGAATATTAAATTCGTTGAAATTTCCAGGTTTACAAATTCTTAAATTAACTTTAAAAATTGGAGCAATTATTGTAATGCGGTAAGAAATTTAAATATTAATGGACTTTTTGTAATGGAACACGTTTAAAAATTTTACAATTACATAAATTTAATATTAAAGTT
>JAUEJJ010011463.1:0-16971 GCA_032164275.1 Synergus coniferae | reverse complement strand
AAGGATAGACTGAGAACAGCGCCAGCAGTTGGCCGGCCATTGAAGCAACGCTGTATGTGTTGTGTATTCGTACTGTACAGGTATTGTGTATATGTGACCAATTTTAAAATTGAATATAATAGCTAAAAAAGTGGATAAACGAATGAAAGAGAATGTTTAAAAATATATGGAGTATAAGTAGCAATTCTTAGTACATTTTTAGTGTTATTTGCAGCACAATAATTTTGTAAATTTTCTCCTATCGGTTTATAAATTTTTTTGATTCTTACATTCAATTGTAAAATTTTTCACATATTTACAATTCATACATAGTTAAAAACAAATCACAACTCGAAAGCATGAATGATAATATATAAGGAATAATAAAAAACAACAATTAAGTTGAGTGAATTTTATTAAATGTAATGATTTGATTAATTTCATGTGACTTTTTTTTCAATTTGACCACACTCTTACCAACTCTTACTATACTTTTGTAAACTAAATTTACATCTGTAACAGTATTTGTTAGGAATTGTACAATGTTAATTTCGAATTGTAGTACATATATAGTAATTCATAAAATTCAACGGATAAATTACATAATTAACGTAACAACAGATTGTCAGTATCGCAAAAACAATTATATGAATTAAAGAAATGCAAAAGTAATTCGAAAAAGTTTGCAGATTTCGAAGATCACAAACATTAGAAAATATTTTTAATATTATAAATCATTTCACAAAGATTCCCAAGATTAGAATGCGAATTTTGCGCAGAAGGTAAGCATAAACAGAAATGGAAGTGAAGGCTCAATTTTGAATTTTAATAAGCTCAGGGTACACCAATCAGAATATCGAGTACAGAATATCAAGTGCTTTGATATTCTGTACAAGGATTTTGGATGGAAGATCTTACTGAATGGGTCCTGGTTTTTCCTTTTTTAAGATAGACTTGACTCCTTTGGTAACAGCAGAAGGATTCAAGTTAGACTTAATTGTAGCACCTTAGCTAGTTTGATTTTAGGAATTGTTTTCAAGTAACAATTCAGTGCTTGCTTTACTAGTGGGGACAACTTCTCGTTTTTGGGAACACGATTTAACTGAAGGGAAAGCAGTTTGCAAGCTGAACACCTGCATCATAAGGTTCACGCACATTTTATTCATTTTATCAATGTACAATTGTACACGTGCTCGTCCGTCAAATCTGTCACCATACGATTTTTGCGAGGGGCGTACATGTCAACTATTAGTATGCTTTCACAACATGATCCCAGTCGGCAAACTACCTGTCTTTCTCATCGACATTGTCCTTCATGTCGTACTCCAGATATTTCTTCAATAAGTTGTTGCGAATGCACTTGAGTAAATGCGGTGGGTCGTAGAGAGGCACAATTTCGACATCGTCGATCAGAATGGTCCAATCTGTGAAAAAAGAAAATCTTTCAGTCAAATACATTGATGTAGATAAGTATAAAGAAATTGGGAAATCAATCAATGATTCAACCATTTCACAACGATTTTAAAAGATTAAAATGGTGATTGAATGATTTAAAAGGTTTTTTACAAGTGTTCAAATATCTCATAAATTAGCAAAAAAATCTTACATCCAGTGTTATTTTTCTCCTTCCTGACTTTATCCGTATCTGACTGCAACGATTTTATAGCCTTCATATTCGACGATCCTTGATCACATACTGTTGCTGCAACATTAAATCCAGCTTGTGTAACCGCTTTCACAACTTCTTTGATGCACCTAGCCAGCTGACCATGTGTCGTTTGTGCAGCACAGAAATTATATGTTAGAGGAATTTTCCAACCTGACTTGATTCCTCTTAATATAAACACCAGCGCGTGATCAGCATACTTTGATGTGCGCGTTGTTCCCCAGTCCTCAAAACCAACAACTTTTCGTTTTTTACTGGAGTACTGAAGATGGAGTTTCAGGGAAACTTCGTCCCACATTAACACGCAAACTTTATCCTGCTCGTCAGTCATTCGATTGGCAGCATCCTTGAGGATATCCTTCATCGTTTGCGTTACACCAGTATCGAGACGAATATTTAAAAGCAACCTGTTGACTGATGTTCGACTAGGAAGAGGCAGGAAAGTACATAGATATTTATAAGTTGCAGCTGACCGCTTGTAAATAGATAGACACAAAAGTTTTTCATCCCTAGTATATCGCCTGCCACTTAGATGTCTATTGCAATTTCTAAGAATCATATCAATGAAATTTATTTGTAGACCAGTCAGATTCTCCATCTTTCTCGCAAATTCATGAGCCTTCACATTTTCTGACAGCGTTTGAATTCTATTACAATACCTACATAAAAACACAAGTTTAGTTAAACAATTGTTGCATGTGAGACTTCAATTTGCATTTCAGTATCCTGAGAAAGAGATGCGCATTCATATAAAAAAGAGTAAAACTGTAGAGTAACAGCTATAAAGTAAATATCATTTTTCCCATGATATTAAACTACACAATTACAGATTGTACGAATTTCATTGAATACAATAAAATTACTTATATTAAACAAATATTTTAGAATCAGTTAATCATTTTCATATTCGATTCAGTTAATCATTTTCACTCCACCCTAATATTATATGTATAATTTGAAAGTGCGGCAGTACATTCATATCCGAATACTACTAAACCACTGATTTTATGCGAATTAATTGCATAAAATGCTATTTTTTTATATTTTTTTGCTGCTTTTGTATATTTAGTTTCAAAATTTCAATTATGTATAAAGTTAGAAAAACTATACCGCTTATTTTTTGTCTCCGCATTGTCGATTTCCTTCCTTGCTTGCAAAACAATCGGCACCCATGCGAGCGATATTGCTCGCACTGTGCGCGCATTTTGTTATCTGGGTAATTACGTTTGAATATTGCTGTAGCCGGACTCTCTTCAATTCGAGTTGGGCACCCCCAATATCCATCGTAACACAATCAATCATAACTTCTGCTAAAATTGATCAATTTAATTTTTCTAAGTAAATATTATAACATCCAATCATTGCTTCCTCATAGAGGAAGCTTTGTAGTCGTTACATTTTCCAATATTTTTAAAATGGTTTAATTACACTTTTCTCAATTGATACATGTCTAATACAACGTTCTAATCAATTGTCCGAATGTGTGTGTGGATGAATGTCTCCTTTTTTTTGTCGCCGCTATAACTTGAAAACAATTGTAGATAAATTGATGAAATTTGTAGGATATATTTGCACCACCAAAATCTCAAAACTTGCTCAATGATTTTTTAAAATATTGAATATTACGGTTTTTATGTACATTTATAATTTTTCTAAAATTGATTTTTCAACTATAATTTCTCAAATAATCAAAAATCAAAACTGATGTAAGAAGAAGAAATATTCCTTGTGTCCAAACGAATCGATTGACCTATAAATTTAATACATTTCATTAAAAAGTAAGAAAGTTATGGTTATTTATATATTTTAAAAATGAATTTTTCAATCACAACTTTTCAAATTGTCAAAATTCAAAGCTTATGTGAGAAGAAAAAAGACTCCTTGTGTCGAGATGAATCGATTGAGCTATATGATTAATGCACTTCATTGGATAATAATAAAGTTATGAATCATTGTAATTTTTAAAAATTAATTTTTCCACTCTAATTTTTTAAATTATAAAAATTCAACGCTTATGTAAGAAGAAGAAAGGTTCCTTTTGTCGAGATGAATCAATTGACCTGTAAGATTAATCCATTTAATTGAATATTAAGGAAGTTATATTAATTGATTAGAATTTTGGTATTAGACATTTGTCAACTAAGGTAATACTGGTATAATTTAAAGTTGATGCAAGATGTTTTGCTTCGAGAAAACAATGCTTGATGCTTCCTCTATGAGGAAGCAAATGAATTTGCAACCTCATCATAATGAGGAAGCAAGGTGCTTAAAAAATGAGCACAAAAAATATAAGTACACTCAACCATGGATTACTTGCAGATCTCGCGTCTTGACTGTAAATAATCCAATCACGGATTCAGGTAAAAACTGAAAATCGTAGGTAGTACACTTTTATGCATAGAAAAGTGGCCTAGTTAGTCACCACAGTGGTCGCCACGTAAACAACTTCTCTATGCCACTGGCTCTTCAAGCGAATGAGCTCTTCGAAGGTTTATATACGCACCCGAGGGACTGCGGGAGGGGAAGAACCGTGAACTACGCAAATGACCAGCTTGCAAATAATCCATGGTTGAGTGTATAGTTAAATGGAACACCTGAGATCCAATTCACAGCTAATTAAAATTTTTATATTATTATTGACATTATAAAATGGACAAAAATTTTTGTTTACTTTATTTAACAATATTTTTTACTAATTTGTGCTGTCTAAGTTGAAGTACAAAAAAAAAGCAGGTGGCCTGCCTGAGTGATTCCGGCAATTGTAGTGGTTGGATATAAAAAATGCAAATTGATTATTGTTCAGTAGGCTTGTCATTCTGTCATGGTAGTGGATTTAAACATTTTTGTTTGTAAAATAACAAAATGGCGGACTTCCAAAAAAAGTGTTCAAAAATCGTGTTTTTTACGGAAAATTAATAGGAAATTCTGAGTGAAAATTGTGACGTGTGCTTTTCTTTAATACTAAAATTTATATCTCTCAAAACCACGCACAAAAGAAATTAATGATTTTAACGAGATTCTAGAAATATGAAAATTTTTGGGCGCCAGTTCTTTCTTGAGACAATTATAGAAATTTACTGAACGCGACCAAATTAATCGAAATTAAGTAAGAAATTAAATAACGGAAAATAAACCCAATAAAGCATGGATTCATATTTTCGAAAGCAAATAACAAAAACGAATCTAAATAAAATAAAAAATAAACCTCACTGACTATTAGTTCTTCCTTGGGACAGATGTTAACAATAGTTCAGGAGCTTCTGGTCGTTTTTAACAAAAGGATAACAAAATCAATAAAACGAGCCGCAAAGGACAAAAGGTATATTAAAATTAAGGCTAGATAACGGTAAAGAGGGGTTGGACGTTAATTAATAAAGTTCAATTGATTTCAAATATAAAAAACTGTGGTTTATTTGAAATTCAAATAAAATAACAACAAAAAATCTACTAAAAAGTAAAAATTAACAAAATAACAAACTGAAAGATAACAAAAAAAAACTCAATCAAATAGCAACAAAACTAGATGTGAAGTATCAACTTTTATGCTCATTTAATGAGCACTTTGCTTCCTAAAAGCAAATATGATTTGCTTCCTCCTAGAGGAAATATTATAATAATTAATTAATTAAATTTATTAATACTACATCATCCGATTCGTGTCCACACGAAAAATTGTTATTTTCTGTAATACATCAGCTTTGAAATTTGATAAGTTATAAAGGTACATTTGAAAAATTCGTTTTTCAACATTACAAATAAGAATAACTTCCTTACTTTTCAACGAATCGTATTAATTATATAGGTCAATCAATTCGTCTCGACACAAGGAATCTTTTCTTTTAGAAGAAATACATATGTATGTCATACTCAAAGAGGTCGAAACTTCTTTTGAGTATGGAGAAAAAACAGATGAAAATTGTGGTGAAGATGATAACTGGGCACTGTTACCTGAAGAAACACTTGCACACAATGGGATTTGAGGTCGATCCTCGGTGTCGTAAATGCGCATACACTGAGGAGATAGCGCATCATATACTGTGCGAGTGTGATGTGCTTGCTATACTTAGGGAGAAATATCTCGGGGATTACTTTTAAGTCCAGGATATTTTGATGTCACCTCTTATGGGGCAATATACGCGTTTATGGAGAAAATTTCTCTAATAGGTAATTATTAATGAAATGGGTATAATACAATAGATTTTAACCGCAGTGCTATGGTGCGTTTATTCGGCTTCTCGGTCATTAATAATAATAATAATGAAAAGTGAGCATTAAAATAAGGGAATTCACATAATCAGAGTCCAAAATTAAATAAATATGTGATTTTCAGGGATAAAACATAGTTCGGGCGTTCAAATTCAAAGATTAAGGATCATTAACATAATATTATAGAAAGGAGACAAATTCGGGATCATTAGAGGCATTTATGGTTCGGCACTCCGGAATATTTCAAGAAAAATTACAGGCAAGACATATTTACGATAATTGGGCAATAAAACAATCAATATAAGATGCGATTCAGCTAAGGAGAGTGAAATAATCGAAGTAGTTATAATAAAAACTCAGCTGAATTGTTAAAGATAAAACTCTCACACCTACAGCGAAATTGGAACAGCAAAAAGGAGGAGTTCAGGCGAATACTTGAGAACACTGGTACTTAGTTTGAGAACCCGACTGAAAAATACTATATAGAAACCTGTATAGAATCCTATATAGGAAACTTTGACGTGTGACATGGAATATTTTATGAAAATTTAAGCATAGTATCACACAATGCTGGCTTGTATGATTCTTTGCTGGGATTTTCGTAAAATATTCCATGGACTAAGTTAGCCGTGGGGTTTAGTACGTACGTGACAGGTGTTAGGAAGTTTCGAATCCCGGCCACCGTAGAATTTTTTCTGATTTTTCATAGCGAAAAGAGCTGTACAGAATCTTTTGTAGATTCCTCTAAAGGAACCCTCAAATTATTTTTTAAATATTTAAAAAATATACCTAGGATACTTCAAAGGTTCCTACACAGGAACTTGTATGGGTACCTGTGTAAGATCCTATGCCAGCCATTTCATGACAACCCAGGAAACAGTTCAGGAACCTACATAGGATGCTTGTCACTTTTTCTTCGAGGAATCACACGTCAGAACCTACATGGGAACCCATACAGGATCATGTACAGGTTCTTACAAAGATTGCTATATAGGATTCTTTATAGGATTCTATATAGGAATTTTCACGTGGGAATCACAATTTTCTAGTTAAACCGACACTTTCAATTTATAAAAGCAGAGTGAACGAGTCGTGGGAAATGATTGTCGAGCAGAGCATCGCTTTTCGATAAAATTATAAAAGGGGGGAAATCTGACTGCGCTTGAACCGTAAACTCGTGCATCTATTAAGGATAAGAGAGAGATTGCCGTTGAAGACTTGCCCATTGATTTACCCTGTCGTCGCATCTTCTCCCCAAAAGTCATTCCCTTTCCTTATAGAATCAAGCCGTTTCCGCAGAGGAGAAATTCACTTCTCTCTGTACATAAGAGGGGACGATTCGTGGCATACGAAACAAGACTTGATGAAGATGGCTGGAGCGTTGTATCTTGGTTGGAGACCGGAAGTCTTTACTTCAAATCGCAGATGTAGGGTGGATTCCAAGGTACTCCAAGAAGGAAAAAAAAGGCAACCACGGCCAGAAATGCTCTTTTTCCCTTTTCAGGAAAAAATAAGTCCAGATAAATTAAAATAAAGTGTACTTACCCACCTATTAACGATAGGGATAGTAATGTTGATCCTGCCTTACTGGAATAAGCCTAAGGTCTTGGAAGATCAACCAAAAGAGACAAGAAAACACGTAGAAGCAGCAAAATCCAGAGAAATCGAAGTGGAGGTCACCAGACAGTAGAAGCTTCGCCAGAATGGAGATGACGATAGATCCTAGTCCATGACTCAATGGAGAATGGTCTTTGCGAATTTCTACTCTTAATACTCATAGATTAAGAGGCTCATAGCAGTTTACATAAGAGGGGACAGGATTACAAAAAAATACATTAATAAAACTACTTAGATCTACACTTTGACAAGAGACAATGAGTGCCGAAATTATTGAAGCTGTCGGTCTTTACTAGGAAATCAAGATTGGGAGGTTTTATTTTAGTTTTGTGATGTGTAGAAAATCAGCCACATCACAAAATATATAATTCTACTACCTTCGAGAGCCACTAACATATAGAATATAGCCCAATCGGTTCAGTAGAATTTTGTAAACCTCACGGGCTGATTGAAAAAACGTTTTTTGTCTGTTCCATTTTAATCAGTTGCCTCATAGACACCTTATGCAGTCTTTTTATGGTACCACCAGTGGTCCTAACATTTTTTGTGGAACAATAGGCAAAGAGCAAGAGAAATGTGAAAACCTCTCCGTATGCAGCTTCAAAAAATTTGATGTGGTATTGACGGATGCAGATGTTGCAAAGCTGAGTAATGATCACTAGTACTTATATGCCATTTCCACGGCCATTTAATCAGGAGTGTGTTCTGAGGACATAACGAGGCAAGACCCCGGTCTTCTTGCAAACTCAAGGTGTCTAACTGCAGCCAACAGGATACTTCGTCTTTACGTAGCCATAGCCCACCATCCGCTTATCTGAAAGCTTTAGTTAGTTTTGCCTTGAAAGTTTACATCCCGTCATGGTTTGATATCAATAACAGGCATTCCGTTGTCGATGGCAGCAAGTTGTTTTTTGAAATAGTGGAGAGATAAAGGTATTTTCTTAAGAAACACTGTGATGTTGTCGACCTAGTCATTAGCAATAATGCGTACATTGCACAACATGAAAATGTTCTTCTCTCCATGTTGGCCAACGAAAGATAGAAAGTTAGAGAAGTGGCAATTCAAACAATTCTTTCAAAGCGGCAGCAGGTTGCGGCTACAGAAAGCGGAGGCGGAGACACAGACCCATACATTTTCTGCAGGGCCGGCGGATTACCATATATGGGTAAGGTTAGATTTTTCAAGCGGATAGTATACCCACTCGAAAAATCCAGAATGGGTAATTTATCCACTCGAGATTTGAGATATTCTGACTATAATGTAGAAAAATTAATATTCCCATAATCCCCCCACTCGGTTTTTTAGTTACTACCCACTCGGGCTCAGCATGATCCGCCACCCCTGATTTTCCGCATTACTGTACTAGATTTTCAAGCAACACAGTACACAGAAATGGTAAATTGGCCAAAAGATGAACTATGTACTTGAACCCCCAATTTTGAGTGGAACAGCAGATGAAGCAATTCAGTCGTGTGTTGAAGACTGTTCCAAGGTCATGACTTTGGTCGGAGACTTTCCTTGTCACACACATGCGGTGGAAAAAACGGTAAAACTTGTTATCCAAGCCACAAAAAGCGTGTGTGGTGCAGAAGCATGTGACGGGTACATTAAGTCCACATTCAGGTCAAGAAGAATTATGTCTAGTTCAATACAAAGAAAGATTTTGTCGCCATATCAAGCGCGGACTCAGAATCTGACTCTTCGAAGCAGGCCCTCTCCACTCAATGGTAAAATTATGAAGAAGAATAGACTGACGGTAGCGCCAGCAGTTGGCCGGCCATTGAATCAACGCTGTATGTGTTGTGTATACGTACTGTATATGTATTGTGTATATGTGACCAATTTTAAAATTGAATATAATAGCTAAAAAAGTGGATAAACCAATGGAAGAGAATGTTTAAAAATAATATGGAGTATAAGTAATAATTCTCAATACATTTTTAATGTTATTTGAAGCACAATAAAAATGTATCAAGACTATTTTTTATACTTTACGTACTTTTTTAAATTTTCTCCTATTGTTTTATACATTTTTTTGATTCTTATATTCAACTAAAAAATTTTTCACATATTTACAACACATACATATGTAGTTATAATAAAAACAAGTCACAACTCGAAAGCATGAGACATGAAACAAACAACAAACAAAGCATGAGACATGAAACAAACAACAAACAAAGCATGAAAGACTGAACAGATTTGTTTGAAAACAAATGTCAATAAACTAGAAATCAAAATGTCTACCCTGATTGACGACGCGACGACGTTCTGCGCATTTGTATGGTAAGCGGAGTGAGGTACAGGGGGGGTGGACCCTCAGCGCGAACAGTTGGCCAGGCATTATACTACGTTGAAAATAATAATCCTAATTCTTCATATTGCCTATTCGAGTGGAGAGGGCCTGCTTCGAAATGAAAGAGTCCTCCCATTTATGGTTGATCGGTTGGGATGGGCGAGGGTGGAACCCGAAGTGGAGCCACCTTCTCGTGGTGGATTCAAAGCCGTTTTTACATTTCGGAAAACTGGTGAAGAGCTTCACACCCGGGCGGGGGGGGATCCCTAATCTCCCATCCCACCTCTACCGCACTATTTCTTAGTCCCTAACTCGTTGCGGCGCTTACCTAGGTATATGCCGTATAGTATGTAAATATTATCCGATCGGACTGAAAGTCTTTGTATTTTCATTTGGCATGGTTTCACAACTGTTCTTCTCTCCCCATCATCCAAAAAATGAAAAACTGAATTTTCGATTCACTCTACTATATGTATAAAATTCACTTACTTTGGGGTGTTTTTTACTGTAAGTCCCATTGCCTGTCACAAGAATGATTGTGCAAAGTGCTTATTCAATTACACGTACACTTCTTTTCGTACTTTGTTGTTCAATATTCTTTCGATAAATGTTAAACTGCGAAGATAATGAATATTTTTTCAATGTTAGAGTGAAGTCAGGAGAGGGCACGAAAGATTGGTACTTTTGTGTTCTAGGTACAGTTTCACTCATGAAAATCTACTTTGAAATTCTGCTATGGTTGGTTTGTGATTTCCTTTAGTTTAAACAATAAAAAATTTTAAAAATATATCTAGAATATTTTTAAAACTAGCTGTGAATTCGATCTAGAGTGTTCCATTTAACTATATTTATATTTTTTTGTGCTCATTGTTTGAGGACATTGCTTCCTCATAGAGGAAGCATCAAGCATTTTTTTTTCGAAGCAAAACATCATGCATCAACTTTAAATTATACCAGTATTACCTTAGTTGACAAATGTCTAATACCAACATTCTAATCAATTAATATAACTTCCTTAATATTCAATTAAATTGATTAATCTGGTCAATGGATTCTTTTCAACAAAAGGAATCTTTCTTCTCCTTAAATAAGCTTTAAGTTTTGATTTTTTAAAAAATTATATTCGAAAAATTAATTTTAAAAAATTAAAATTATTCATAACTATATTATTTTCCGATGAAGTGCATTAATCATATAAGTCAATCAATTCGCCTCGGCACAAGGAATTCTTTTTCTTCTCAAATAAGCTGTGAATTTTAACAGTTTGAAAAGTTATAAATGTACATAAAAATCTTAATATTCAACATTTTGAAAAATCATTGGGCAAGTTTTGAAAGTCTAATTAAACTATGTCAAAAATATTGGAAAATGTAACGATTTCAAAGCTTCCTCTATGAGAAAGCAAAATGTTTAAAAAATATACAATAACTATATAATAGTTATATGTATTGTTTCGGATTTCTTTGCCGTAGGTGGCTTGGCACCCTAGTTATATATTTTATAAGCTGCTCTGAAATTTAATTATTTTCTAAGAAAAGGTATATTAAATCATAACACTGTTTTGAAGGACAAAAAAGCCATTTCGGTTTAAAAACCCTGATTTATTGAAAACACGAGAAAAAAGCATTGAATATGATACAAAGATTATTTATCGATTGAAAATGGACCCGGATTGGCGTCACACACAAACACACGTTCCAACGCACTCGATTTGATTTTCGATACGAATTGCTCGATGAGCGTACGAACGATTGTTTCGCGACTAGGCCGTTGTTCGGCGACAAGGCCTGATTGATTCGGCGACAAGGCCTGATTGGTTGGCGACTAGGCCTGATTGGTTTGGCGACAAGGACTGATTGGTTTGGCGACAAGACCTGATTGGTTGGCGACTAGGCCTGATTGGTTCGGCGACAAGGCCTGATTGGTTGCCGACTAGGCCTGAGAACGGACGCGAAGGAGCTCCGACGCACCGCTGGTTTTTTGATCGAAAATGCGACACTGTTCGAGACGCGCAGACAACTGTCCGAACTACCGCATGAGACTGGACAGCGTTGGTCCCCGCATACACTCACTCACTCCTCGAACCCTTCCACCTTTCAGGTGGATCACATTCTTTATATGGAGCATTACTCACATTCTTTATATGAAGCATCACTCACATTCTTTCTATGAAACATCATTCACATTCTTTCTATGAGGCATCACTCACAGCCGTAGAGTTTCTGTGTTGCAACGTAACATACTCCCCGGAAAGGCTGCGAGATGAGCTGGATGATATACAACGAATGGAGCAGAGTTATTTATAACAGTAATGAAAGCGTATATATACATTTTGCCTTAGAATTATGATTAAATATTTCGAACGATAAATAAGATAAACATCGAGAAATACAACGTTGTATGGTATAACTCTTTGGTTTGTAGGTTCCGCTTGCAGTCTTCACAGATGCAACTCGGACGATGTCGTCGCTCTCAGGAAACACATCGACGATCACACCCAGTGGCCATCTTGCACATCCTTGATTATCTTTCATCAAGATAATTACTGAACTGACCTTCAGTTCTGATGTCAAATGTTGCCATTTTTGGCGAGTTTGTAAGTCGTTTAGGTACTTCTTGTACCACCTTTTCCAAAAGTCCTGTTGAGCTTAGGTGATAAAGTTGTACGTTGACAGTCTGTTATCTGGATCTGAAACGAGATTTTTCTTAGATAAGGAATTGAAAAATTGATCTTAAAGATAGATTCGTTAAGAATCAGACTCTGCAGGATTCGATTGCCCTGATGGGCGTAAAGATAGATTTTGGCGACGAGGCCGATCGATTATCGATTCCCTTTGGAATCTGGGCTTGGAATAGGCGGTTTGAATATCGATTCCTTTCGGAATCTGGGCCTAGAATAGGCGGTTTTGAATAAAAATATATGCTCCATAACCCTGAAAACTTGCGTCACAAAATCCATGGATCTCGATCTCTACTGGATTCGCACACAATAATTTTCTAGGCATGAAAACATTTTGCAGATACAGAAGTTGATCGGTTAGTAATTTCCATTTTGTTTGGATGTCTTGAGGTAGCGATTCATCCCAAGTGACTATAGATTTCCAACAATCTTGTATTAGAACTTTAGCATAGAGACTTACGGGTCCCAAAAACTGATAGGATGAAGAAATTTTTGAAATTTTGGGTAAGAGTTTTCTTTTAGTAGACGTGGTCTGAGCATCAATTGCTCGCACCGTGTAAGTGAGAACATCGCGTTGAGAGTCCCAAATGATTCCGAGAGTTTTTTTTTTTTGAATTAGATTTTCTTTGATTACGCAATCTAAATTGAATATTTTCCTTTCGATGTTATTTAGAACCGAAGTATGATTTAACGCCTATTGTCTAATGACAAAGCCTCCACGGGCTAGCAGTTCAATCATTGAGTCTGCGCCAGATGCTAAATCATTGACGCGAAAATCATGGAGAAGTATTTTGCTAGCGCGTGGAAAATCCTTTCCTTCATCGTGAGCAAGTTGATGTAACGTACGGATCGTGAGAAAAGATGCACAGGTTACCGTGTTTAATTGAAAAGTTCTGATTTTACCCTGATAATACCACAAGATCTTTTTTTTTTTGAAATTTCCTATCGTCTGAATGAACTAGGACCTGCCTGTATAATTTTTCGATGTCAGCGGTAATGATATAAGTATGTATTCGAAATCGAAGAGTTTTTTCAAAAATTGGTATTCTGAATCGTGGCACCCATCGATAATACCGATAAAGTTGTACGCGCAGCTATTTATAAATCGACTGTCTTTAGGCATGTAAAATTCTGGGTCTGCAAGCTGTAAGTTTTGTGAATGTCAAATAATTCCCGAGGAAAAGTTTCATTAGGCACAAGATCAGCTATTTTCGGTACAATCAAGAAATTTAATTCTCATTTGAGATTGTTGTAGTTTGAACAGAATGTTATTTTATGTAATCATTAGAAACAGTACATAACCCATTAACCGTTTTGATATTAATTGAACAAGTTTGTTTGGATAATTTTAAAGAATTTGCGAAATTTTCAGTAATCAAATTAACTGTCGAGCAAGAATCTAATAACACCCGTGTCATGAAACAATTTCCAGAATTCGTTTGTACTTTGCAACAGCCGTGGTCATCAACTGAGAAACTGACGGGAATGCCTTCGAAGCAAACGTTTGACGTGTTAGTCATGCTTGCGGATTTGCGGAAGTGGAAGCTTTGATTCCCCCCGACCCTGAGAAGGTTCAAATTTAAATGATTTGCATGTTTTTTCAAGATGCAATAAAGTGTGGTGATCTCGATTACACTTCTTGCATCGTTTGGTATAATATTTTTGCATGGGAGCGTGTAAGCGTATAAACAGTTTCGACAAAGTTTGTGTTTCTTTATTAAATTCAAGCGTTCTTGAACTTTCAGTCCATTGAAAATGGGCATTTCACAAGATAGTGCTCTTCGTTGCATTTAATGCGTGGAGCTTGATAGATTGGAAGCCGAAGTCACGAGTGAACGTGCTTCGACCCTTTTGAATTTACCAGGAAGTTGCTTAATATCTTCACCCACCCGTTTCCTAGCGTTGTTGTGGCGGCCACTCGAGGCAACTCTCTCCAATGAGCGCAATTTGAACACCGTATCCCGAATGAATTCATAAAAATCTTTTAAATTCGGAAGTTTGTTCCCCTGTAATTTATCTTGCCATCTGGCTAAAGTGCCTTGTGGCAAACACCGTTCTAATATTCGAATTATTACTTGCTCTCCAAATTCAATCTGTATTTCCTCTAGCATGCTAAGATGCTGACGGGCTTTATCCACAAGTGAAGAAAGACCGTCCGGATCCGCCCTGGAAATTACAGGAAGATCCAAAAGAGCATCAAGATGTTCTACCATTATCATGCGTTTCTGATCGTATGCGTCGCACAGTGATTACCAGGCTTTCGCGTAATTTTCTTCGCTTTGAGGAAATAAACTGTTCTTATTTAAGGCTGATCCAGAAAGCACGTTAACTAGTTGCGTATGTTTTACGTAGTTACTGAGATCGGTACGCGAATGAACGAGAGCCACGAAACTGTGTTTCCACGAAATCCACTTGTCATGATGTCCATCGAAAGTGGGAATTTTTATTTCGGGCAATTTAGGTCGATCCTGCCTTTCGGTAAAAGTGGTGTTGCTATTATTTGGAGTGGAATTAGCGATGGGTGTCGCTGCTTGTAGTCTAGTAACTTTAGTTGTGATATCATAAAAATTTGTTTCGATATCGGTAAACACTTCTAGCTGATGGCTCGTTCCAACGCAACCCCCTTTCGAATTATGAAAGCTATGGGTTTCTTTTGATCCGCGGAGAGCACTATTTTGGTTATAATTTTGACCTATTCGCGAAATTGCTGCCTTGAGTGGTCGAAACGAAATAAAATATGTATTAAATTCACTTTTAGGACAAAGAAACACTCGCGAAAAACAAATCGCGATTGTGCAGAGAAATAATGTTAAATAGATCACTCGAAAATAACAAAGTACTTATCTTTAATTCCTTATACAGTAGCCAACTGGGTGGTGAGGCGTCCTGAAGTGGGAGCGACGATGATTAATCCACAATTGCGAGCCAATGTGGATGTATGTCCGGAGACAAGTAGCTGAAAATTCCTGCAATGGAAAGACACTTAGATATTCGAGACGCGTGGAAATGCGCGTGTGCCCGTCGCGCGACGCCAAGATCCTTGTATTTTTGTGAGGAAAATTACAACCTCACAGAAGGCACCATGTATTGTTTCGGATTGCTTTGCCGTAAGTGGCTTGGCAACCTAGTTATATATTTTATAAGCTGCTCTGAAATTTAATTATTTTCTAAGAAAAGGTATATTAAATCATAACACTGTTTTGAAGGACAAAAAAGCCATTTCGGTTTAAAAACCCTGATTTATTGAAAACACGAGAAAAAAGCATTGAATATGATACAAAGATTATTTATCGATTGAAAATGGACCCGGATTGGCGTCACACACAAACACACGTTCCAACGCACTCGATTTGATTTTCGATACGAATTGCTCGATGAGCGTACGATCGATTGTTTGGCGACTAGGCCGTGGTTTGGCGACAAGGCCTGATTGGTTTGGCGACAAGGCCTGATTGGTTCCGCGACAAGGCCTGATTAATTCGGCGACAAGGCCTGATTGGTTTGCGACTAGGCCTGATTGGTTTGGCGACAAGGCCTGATTGGTTTGGCGACTAGGCCTGATTGGTTCGGCGACAAGGCCTGATTGGTTCGGCGACAAGGCCTGATTGGTTGCCGACTAGGCCTGAGAACGGACGCGAAGGAGCTCCGACGCACCGCTGGTTTTTTGATCGAAAATGCGACACTGTTCGAGACGCGCAGACAACTGTCCGAACTACCGCATGAGACTGGACAGCGTTGGTCCCCGCATACACTCACTCACTCCTCGAACCCTTCCACCTTTCAGGTGGATCACATTCTTTATATGGAGCATTACTCACATTCTTTATATGAAGCATCACTCACATTCTTTCTATGAAACATCATTCACATTCTTTCTATGAGGCATCACTCACAGCCGTAGAGTTTCTGTGTTGCAACGTAACATTATATTATAATAATATTAATGAATACAATAAGACCTACGAAGTGTTTACTTACACTACATAGCGACTTGCGGCGCCGTAGCTGGGTGCAAGAATCCCTTTTAAAGTCCAATAGCAATTCTAATTCCACATTGCAGCCTCGATTATTTTAAAGGGAAGGAATGAAGCTTTTTAGAAAACATTTTGAAAAGTATTTAAAGTGTCGCAGTTTGAGAAAAACTCAAAAATGAGCCCCTTTATGTTGACAACCAATCGTACTATAGCTGTCTCCTTTGTGGGATTAAAAGAGGTCCACTAGGACTACAATTCAATGGAGTTCAAAAAGAGTGAAGGCAAAAAATTTTTAGTTGGGTACGCTTGAGAAATTTAGCCCCACATAACAATATAGTTAAAATATCATTGATTTTTCTTTATCATGATTTCCCTTTACAATGATTTCCCTATGATCATGATATCACTTTTCAATTATTTCCCTTTAATGTGATTTCCTTTCTACATAATTTCCCTTTAGAATGTGAAGAGATGAGCTCCGTTCCGCTGGCACCTCCACAACTGAATATCAATATTTTTTATATGTCAGAATTTCGGGCTAATTATGGGCTA
>JAUEJJ010011366.1:0-17063 GCA_032164275.1 Synergus coniferae | reverse complement strand
TTCATTAAATTTACTATATTTAATCAGGTTTGGACGCAAATAGGAGCACGGACGCAAATAGGTGCATTTACCTTATTGTCTTTTAAGCATTCCTTTATATTTTTAAAATACGAAAGTTTTGATCAATCTCCAAATTTATAATAACCTATTTATTTAAGTTTTTTTTTTAATTTTTAATTTTATTTACCCGTAAGTTTTAACTCCTGAAGTTATCAGCCAATACTCCGTCAAAATTGCAGCCCCACACCATTTTTTTCCATTTCTAAGAATCGAAGCCTGAAATGAATTACATAAATATCAACTTATTTAAAATTTTACAATCTTCGAAATTAAATTTTTTTTAATTCAGTAAAAGAATATTACTACTCACAGTATAGGTAACATGTTCTATTGACGATTCAGGCTCATTGTCAGGTGATATCTCAAATGAAGTACTTCCATCTGAAAATGAAAAAAAAATTTAATTGTTAATAAATTTAAATTAAAAAATTTTAAATGACTTAAATTTTAATTTAAATGAAGAAAATGTACTTACTCGAAAAACCGGCAAAAATAATAATAAAATGTAAAATATAGGCTGCATTAATCATATTGAAATAAAACATTGTAACAACAGAGCAGAGAATCAAAAGGAGAATGAATCTTTAATTTGAAGTAAAATTGGTAATGCATAACAAGCGGAAATAATGGTCTTTCTAACTAGTCAATATTTATCTTATTTACTAAATACATATCTTTTTCGGCAAGGTCACTTTACGTTATAACAACAATGAGTCATGGCATCATTTCTACAGAAATTTCTAATACTAATTTACAGCATTCATTTACTATTTTCGTAATTTACTAAATTACTAATTGATGACACGAATTAAACAAATTCTTTATTTAATAATTTAATTTACCACCTTACTAATCTATGGACTTATACCACACACACACATACACACATTAGTATTTATTTAAATTTATAGTTAACTACTTTAGTAACTTATTACACTAATTTACTAATCCAATAATTAACTAATTGTTTAATTTATTAAGTAATATACTAGTTTACTAATTAATTTATCACTTTACTAGTGTACTATAATGTTGAGCTACATATTATATTCCTATCTGCCTATTTTACTACTACATACTATTTTAATAATATAATAAATTAGTATTTCTTAAAAACTATTATTATAATCTAATAATTTATCACTTTACTAATTAAATAATTATCTAATTGATTGAATAATTTACTATTTAATACTAATTTAATATCTTACTAGTTAATTAATTAACTAGCTTACTACTTGATAATCTATTAATTTATTTATTTTACTGTTTTAATTTGTTTGTACTTTAGTAATTCACCTATGAAATAATTATCTAAATTATTCATTTTTTACACTAATATACTAGGTTAGTACTTTACTAATTTACTAATTGACACAATAATTAATTTACTTGTTTACTATTTTAGTAATGTAATCGATTTTTTTCTTTTCCCAATTTACTATTTTGCTTTTGTAAAATTTTAGTTTTTAATATTGAACGACTTTCTTATTTTCCTATTGTACTAATTTACTATATTACTAATCAATTAATTTGCTATCTTAATAACTAAAGAATTGTCTACCTTATTAATCTAGTTTTTACTATTTTAATGATTCACTAATTTTCCAATTAACAGATTTACTAATTTAAGATTTGACGACCATTACTAATTTACAAAGTTAGTAATTTGTTATTGTCATAATTTACTAAATAAATAATTTATAGACTAATTTAGTAATTAGTCTAATTTACTCATTTACCACTTTACTAATGTCCGATTTTTCTCTGTCTGAGCATATTATGTCTCCTGATAGTCAAGGAAGGGCGAATGTCACGTGGAGTCAAGAAGGGCGAATTTCGCATGGGAGTAAACAAGGGCATATGTTACCTGGGGTTCAAGAAGGGCGTATATCACGTTGGGATCAAGAAGGGCGTACATCACATGGGGGTTAAGAAGGGTGTATGTCTCATTGGCTGGATTTTTTACTTTTAATAGTCCTTCTTTGGGAATTGGCTAATTTTTTAAATTTAATAGTTTACTAATTGTCTATAATGCACCATTTACATAAATAATAATAATTATATAATTACTATAACATTTTATTATATTAATCATCAAAAGATGTTCACACATTGCGTCAATACTGTTTATAATTAAAATAAATTATTTTCCTAAAATTCCTCACTGTAACAGTTAGAGGCACGAGCCAGACAAATTTGCTGCTATTTGTCTGGATCTCTAAAATGCGTCTCGAACGTATTTCTACTGAATCCATCGTCCTCTGGGAAAATTGATCCTTGCGAGGTATCCCTGTAATTTTTCCACGTTGTTCAAACGAAGAAAAAGCACCTGAAACCAATACCAGTGATTAGATTTGCTTTTTATATATATATATATATATATATATATATATAGGCTACCAGTGGTGGGAAGGATATAAAAGTCTTGACACAAACTGGAATTGCTGAGTCGTAAAATTACCCTCGGGATAAAAACCATGCGATTTCAAAATTCGAGACTTATTTTTTTTGTGATAGTATGTACACATTTTACGGCAATAAGTGGAATATTTAATGTCGAAGAGTTTGGTGAGCTCAACTCTTAAAGACGACTGAAAAGTGAATTCTGATTTTTACTGTTTTTTTTTTTAACAATGTGAAAATGTATCAAATCTTATTGATTGATGCTTGGTTGATATTTGGGAGATAAGTTTCTACCACTATAAGACTAATTTACCCCAAGTGCCACCTTCGAAAAAATTTTTTTACTAAAGTTATAACAGTTTTTTGAAAAATTAGAAATTCAATTTTCTCGAAAACGACTGAACCAATTCTCATAGTTTAAATATATATTGTACAAGATATCACAGCGGTTCTAAAAAAAATTAAGAGTCAATTGTAAAAATTAGAAGAGTAAAAAATTTTTTTTTTAAATTTCAAAAATTTTTTTATTAATTTTATTAATATTTATTTATTGTTTAATTTTTTTATTAATTAATTCTTTTAGAAGCGCTGTGATATTTTGTATAATATATATTTGAACTTTGAGAATTTATTCAGCTATGTTTGAGAAAATTGAATTTTTTTATTTTTCAAAAAAATGTTATAGGTAACTATTGTAAAAAATGTTCTTCGATGTTGATACAGGGGGTAAATTAGTCTTATAATTGTAGAAATTTACCACACAAATACCAACCAAATATCTGCCAAGTCCGACTTTTTGCTTCCTCATAGAGAAAGTTTTGTAGTGGTGACAAAATCCAGTTTCTAAAAAAAAAATTTTTTTGAACATATTTCAAGGGAAATATGTCTAATATGATGTCCTGAAAAATTGCCCGGATATGTGTCCACTTTATACCAAGTTGAATTTCTTAAAAGGGTTTAACAAAATATTTAATTTTACAAGTTCTATGTATATTTTTATAATTTTCGTAAAATTGATTTTTCGACTATAACTTCTCAAATAATCAAAATTAAATGTAGATATAACGAGAAAAAAGATTCCTTGTGTCGAGTCGAATCGATTGACCTATAATATTAATTCATTTTATTGAAAAATAAGAAAGTTATGTCTAGTTGCAATTTTCAAAAATTGACTTCGACTATAACTTTTAAAATATTCATAATTTAAAGCTGATGTAAGGAAAATGATGATTCTTCGTGTCGAAACGAATTGATTGGTTTATATGATAAATTCATTTAATTGAAATGTAAGGAAGTTATTTTTATTTATAATTTTGGAAAATTGATTTTTCAACTAGCTTTCCTAACTATCATATTTTAAAGTTAATGAAAAAAATGTCTTGTATTGAAACGAATCAGATGATCTAATATTAATATATTTCATTAATTACTTAATGCTTCCTCTATGAGGAAGCAAATCATATTTGCTTTCAGGAAGCAAAATGCTCACTGAATGAGCACTTTTTATTATTTTGAAATATTTCATAAATGGTGAATCAATGGAGGGTTGCAAAAATGATTAATTATACATTTTCACTTACTAATTACATAAAAGAAATTGTAATTATCCTGTAATTAATTGCAATATATAATTACTTAAGGCGTAATTAATTATAGTAGAATTACAATTTTTCTTTTGTAATTATTAATTATTTTGAGTATAATTACAATTTTTTCGTAATTATAATTATTTTAAGTATAATTACAAGTTTTCAATTTAATTTTTAATTACTCTAGTGATGATATAATTACAAATGTAATTAATTATTTGCAACTCTGAATCTATGTATTCTTTTACATAATACATTTCACACGTCACTTATTAGGCATATGGAATTGTTTAACGTTTCTCGTTCGAACATCGAATGAGCAGCGAAGTTAAGCAGCGCTTGCCTCGGTTATACTCAGATGGGGTCTGTCGTATACTTACAATAAAATAAAATAATTATTTTAATTTTAGATCGAAGACTAAATGCGTTGTGGAAAGTTGTGAACTACATGGCTCAAAGAGCAGAGAACATGAATTTAGATGGGATGTTTGGTTTGACTCAAGCAGAAGGTACTTTTATTTTTGCATATTTAGTGTAATCCGTTCTTTAGTAATGAAAAAAAAAAAAAAACTAAAATAAACATTTTTGAAAAATTTCAAAAAATAGGGAAGTTATATAACCGAAATTTACTGCGCATTTTTTAAAAATATTTTGGAAAATATTAATTGATTCTAATTCATACATTTAATTTTTTAAGACTTTTTTTTACTTTTTTTCAAATTAAAAAAAAATTGCTTTTAAAAAAACTTAATTTTTTATTTTTTCAATATTTTTTGCCAAATGTTCTAGTTAAATTTACTAAGGTGGGGGGGGGGGTTCAGTCTAGTATATTTATTCATGTATGTAAAATCAATAATATAAAATAAAAATAAACGATAAATGATAAATTTCTGTTTTTTGTTAAAGCACACATCCTGGCCACTTTATCTCACTCAAATGTCCATTTTATACAATTGGATTATCAAAATATTTTAGCAGATTTACTAAAAATTTGTAGTAACGCACGAAAATCAATGAAAGAGGCTCTTAAGCCTAAAGACAAGACATCAGGTATATGTAAGTAATATATAAGAATTTTAGTATTTTAATATATTACTAATTTATTAATTTCATCGTTAGTTAATTTACTTATATTAATTTAGTTATTAACTAACTTGCTACTTAACTCTTTGATTAATTGAATAATTTACTATTATTTTAATTAATTTTTCAAATTATTTAAATATTTACTAATTTCTACTGTATTACATTCATAACTAACTGATTGACTAATTAACTGCTTTAATAATTTAGTAATTAAATCATTTACAAATTTATGCATTGACCAATTTATAAAGTTAATAACTTATATATGTCATAATTTAATAAGTTATTGTTTCACTACACTAATTTACTAATTGAACAATTCACAGCTCTACTAATTTAGTAATTACTTAATTTATTTATTAAATAACTTAATAATTGACTGATTGACTAATTTAATAATTTATTACTATTTTCATCCATTTTAAAAATATTTTTATTATATACTAATTCACTACTTTACTAATTTAGTGCTAAACTAACTTAGTAATAAATAATTGACTAATTTAGAAAGTGAGTAACTTATTAACTTCAATATTTACTAAATTACTAATTTACTACGCCAATTTAGTTATCAATGAACTTACTAATATTTTATTCAATTACTTTAATTTACTATTGACTAATATCTATTTTACTACCTTAATAATTAACTAATTGACTAATTCACTAATTTTATAATTTACTATTTCAATCTATTTTAAAAATATTTTAATCTTTTACTAAATAAGTCTTGACTAATTCCTACTTTACTAATCTATTCAAGTCAAGGACACATTGACTTATCCAGAACCTTGGATTTATCCAATTCTATGGAAAAATGGCCTCCTGAAACACTCAGTCTTACGAAAATTTAATAATTCCGACAAAATATACCGACAAGTTCTGAATAACGGAACACCCGAAGAGGAGGAAAGTGACTACTGCCTCGGAAGTATGTTGAAGGGATATCCCAAGGAAACTTGTAAACTTCCAGAAGAATGTGAGTTGATGTTGTTAAGGGATGATAACCCCCAAGGATATCCTCTCACGCATAGGCTTCTAATAATTTGGATTGCGAAAGTGGTAAATAAATAATTCAAATAATATCATAAAATTTGAATAAATATAATTATTTCAGCATTTTTCAATTAAGAAATAAAATTTTTTGAGCAAAATTAACTACAAACATTTTAGAAATTCATTGAATATAAATATTAGAATTTTTATTTTCCCCCAGTTAAGGCCGTGTATTACTCATCTAATTCCTACCTTACCGACAGGTTTTTCTCTGTAATTTAACTTCTGAATTTATTGAGACATCAAATTGAAAATTTCTATAATTAAAGTTTAAACATTAAGGTACGTTTATCTAGTCCTAAATATTTACATTTATAAAAGAAAATTATTTTAAAAATTTTCTTTTTCATTTTAATATCAGATAAACGTATCTTTGTATATTTTATTTAATTGTAAAAATTTTCAGTTCGATTTTTTAATAAATTTAGAAGTAACATTGCAAAAATAAATGTCGGTAAGGTAGGGATCGGATTAGTAATACATGGTCTTAAAAAATTTACGTTCTTTAAGGATAATTTGATATAACCATGTATTTTTATTTTTTAAACAGTTTCATTGCGAGGAAATTGAATTAACTTCTTATGCAGAACTCTTTCCTAAATACTGTTCTGCAATTTTACAAAATCTTGTCGACATCGAGAGTTTGGGATTTCCACCTCCCGGAACGGATTTGGCTTGCGAAGAAGGTACTGAAAGAAAATTCTCTCTCCCATTGGGTTGAAATTTAAGAAAAAATGTTATTTCTATATTTTTTAAGTTGTTAAAGACCACATATTACTTATCCGATTCCTACCTTACCGACATTTTTTTCTCTGCAACGTTACTTCTACATTTATTAAGATATCAAATTGAAAATTTCAATAATTAAATATAAAGCATTAATGTATGTTTATCTGGTCCTAAATTTTTATAAAAATAAAAAAAATATTTTGAAAAAAATTTTTGTTTAAAAATGTAAATATTTAGAACCAGATAAACGTACCTTAATACTTTAACTTTAATTATTGAAATTTTCAATTTGATATCTCAATAACGTAGACATAACGTTTCAGAGAAAAAAATGTCGATAAGGTAGGGATCGGATAAGTGATACATGCCCTTATGGAATTTAATTTGATTTTAACGAACTTAAAGTTTTTCTTTTTTCCCTGCTAGAGATTTTCATATTCCTTCACAACGGCTCATGCCGTCATAGCTAGGGATTTTTAGTTTTTCTTGCCAAGGATTATTATTTTCCATTGCTTTTGTGTTCTCAGTGGACAAATTATACTAAAAACGTTTTTGGAGCGTTCCAAAAACTTTCCTAATATAATTTTAGTTATTTTTCAAAATTTATTTTTTTTTAGGGATTATTATTGTTCTTTTCTAGGGTTTTTTATATTGTTCTTCACTAGGGATTATTATTTTCCATTGCTTGGGTTCCCATTAGACAAACGATATTAGAAACGTTTTTGGAACGTTCCAAAAGTGTTCTAGGAACGGTCCCTATGTCCAATGTCCAAAAGACGTTTCAAAAACGTCCTTAGAAAGATCGTACCTGGAACGTTTTTGGAACGGTCCAAAAGCGTTTTTAATATAATTTTCCCACTGGGGTTATTTTTTTTTTTTTTTTTTCAAAATTTATTCTTTTCTAGGGATTTTTATTTTTCGTTTCTAGGGGTTTTTTTATTGTTCCGTTCTAAGGTGTTTTTATGTTCTGTGGTGGGAAAATTTTCATTCAGTTGCTAAGGATTTTTTAGGTTTTTTGTTGCCTTTTGTTATCCTCTGTTAGAGATTTTTATTTTCCTGTACAATAACAAATTAGTCTTCCTTGTTAATGATTTTTACTGCTTGTTGCTAGGGATATTTATATTGTCCACTTCTAAGAATTTTTATAGTTCGTTGCCTGGGATTTATATTTTACATTTCTAAGGATTTTTATTTTTCGATACAAGGGAATTTTTTGTCCGTTTCAAGGGCTTCTCTCATTGCTATAAACGGTTTCATTTTATTTTTATTTACTTGTTACTATTCTTCGATGCTAGGGAATTTTATATTTTCCGTTTCTAGGGATTTATTTTGGTCCTAGGGATTTTTATTATATGTCAATAGAAATTGCTCTTCTTAATTGCTAATGATTTTTATTTTTTCGATACTACGGAATTATATTTTCCGTTTTTAAAAATTTATTTTGTTCCTGGGAATTTTTATTTCTTGTCACTAAGATTTTTTATTTTGTGTCAATAGAAATTGTTTTTCTTACTTGCTAATAATTTTTATTTTTCGAAGCTAGGGAATTATATTTTCTGTTTCTAGAAATTTATTTTGTTCTTGGAGATTTTTATTTTTTGATCTTAGGAATTTTTATTTTCCACGTGCTTGGATTAGTGATTTTTCTCCAAGCAATTTTTAAAATTAAAATAAAAAAATACAAAAAGAGAATTTCTGTTTTTGGATTTCGGATTTCGCTTTGCGGGAATCGTTGCCCTCTAGCGTCAAAAAACTTTTGTTATGCATTTGTGAACCATCCTACTTTCTATTCAAAATTCGAATACCTCCGCACAGAAAAAATAACTAAATATAATATAATATTTTTTAAGTAAATTGACAAGCTTGAATTTTGAGACACTTTTTATTTTTTTTATTTATTATTTATTTATTATTATTATTATTTATTTAATTATATTTTCCCTATTCTCTTGATTGCAGTCGTTCTGTGTGGATCCGAAGGTTATCTCGAATTCGCCAACGACTACTATGCGAATTTAATTATGAGTTGGCAGCAGCCAATAGGTTGCTTTGATTCAATGAATAAGTAAGTATATTATTCTATTAAATATAATTAAGGCCATGTATTACTTATCCGGTCCCTACCTTACCGACATTTTTTTTCTCTGCAACTTTGTTTCTAAATTTATTGATATATCAATTTGAAAATTTCTACAATTAAGGATAAAACATTAAGGGCAAACGTTAAACTATGACGTCACTATTTACCGACCGTACATACATATTTTCTCCTGCTTCTTATTTTTAAAGTAAAGTAGATATCTGTACACGTCGCTCTTCTCGTTAAAGTTTGTATTTTGTTTGAATACTGCAATTTTAATTAATTTTAAAATCTATAATGTAAGTGAGAGCAGGGCTTTAGTGCCCTGACTAATAATAGTAATAATGAAACGAGGGCATTAAAGCCCTGTTCTCACTTACATTGCAAATGTTAAAACTAGTTTATTAAAACAGAAGTTTTCAAACAAAATACAAACTTTATTGAGAACAACGACTTATCTCAATCAATTTAAAAGTAACGTTGCAGAGAAAAAAATGTCGATAATGTAGGGAATGAATAACTAACACACACGGCCTTAAGTTTAGTCATTAGTGTCTCTTTCTTATAGAAAATAATGGACCAAGCCTCGAATTTATATAAATAATATCGTAATCTTTTTATTACAGAAAAAATGAAAATTCTTCACGCACGCGAAGAGAAACCAGAATAACGGATAAAAATTGCGAAAGTCATGCAACTGGACTTGGAGCTGCGAGCCTTGCTTTGCTACTTCGACAATACGTAGAAACATCCACCTACATTTAAATTAGAAATGTCTTGGATCGAATTTCTAATCAAAAAATTTTAATTTCTTCATTTCACTTTCGACAAATATTGCAATTCGATATTTTTTTTCGCTCCGCAAATATTTTCCTTTTTGAAATTAGAATGTGTTTACAAAGCGGCAAAATATTTAATTTTAACACTATCTAAGTTTTCAGTTTGGCATTTGCAGGAATTTTTATTTTATTTAATTTTTATTATTTATTATTATTATTTTTATTATTACTATTTTATTACTATTCTTATTTTATTAATACATTTTATTATTATTTTATTGGGGATTTTTCTTTACATTCCTAGGGATCTTTATTGCCTGTTTCTAGGAATTTTTAATTTAACACCCTAGGAGGTTTTATTTATAAATTCCTAGGAGCTTTTAGTCTCTTATCTCTTACAATTTTTAATGTTGTTTTTTATATTTTTATTGTTTCCTGCTAGGGATTTTCAGTTTTCATCACTTGCGTTAATTATTGTTTGAAATTTATCCGCCTCTAGGGATTTTTATTCCCTGTTTCTAGGAATTTTTAATTTAACACTCTAGGAGGTTTTATTTATATTTGTCCCTTATCTTTTTTAATTTATAATGTTGTTTCTACAGATTATTTATAGTTTCCTGCTAGGGATTTTCATTTCCCTTTAAAACAAATTTCCCATGCCATCGAAGCCAGAGGGAGTTTTTTTTTGTTCGAAACTAGGGATTAATAATTTTCATTTATAGCAAATTTTTGTTTGTTGCTAGTGATTTTTATTATTCGTTCTTAGAGGCTTTAATTAAAAATTGCTAGAGATTCTTGTTTACCAACTTGAGTTAGTTATTATTCAAAATTAATTTTTCTCTACGGATCTTTATAGTTTATAGTGTTCGTTTTTATATTTTTACGTTTTTGTTGCTAGCAATTTTTATTTTCTTTCAATACAAGTTGTCACTCTTAGTTGCTAATGATTTTTAATGTTAGTTGCTGGGGAATTATTTTTTTAATTTCTATAGATTTTTGTTTTTTTTGGGGATTTTCTCTTTTGTTTCTAGGATTTTTATTGTCCGTTTCTTGGGATTTAATTTTTTGTTAGTAAGGATTTTTATTTGATACCAATAAAGATTCTTATATTTTTTTCGCTAGCGATTTTTATTTACTGTATTTTTAATAATTGTTTGGTTCTTTTTTTAAAAAACTTTAGAGATTTTTAATAACTGTTTGTTACTAAAGATGGTTATTATCAGTTGCTGGAGTTATTTTTAGTTCCTTTTTAATGCATTTTTATAGTTCCCAGCAGGGATTTTCATTTTATTTTACGACAAATTCCCAACGTAGCTAGAAATTGTTAGTTTTTCTTGCTAGGAATTTCCTTGCTTGTGAAAAAATATCTAATCGTAATAATTGCTAAGTAAAGTGATAAAATCGAATTTTAATGTTAGAAATTGGGTTTAACGCCCTTAAGGGCATGAATTACGTAACGATCCCTACCTTGCCGACATTTTTTCTCTTCAACGTTACGTCTACATTTATTGAAATATCAAATTGAAAATTTCAATAATTAAAGTGGAAAGCATTACGGTACGTTTATCTGGTCCTAAATATTTACATTTATAAATAAAATATTTCGAAACAAAACGTACCTCAATGCTTTATCTTTAATTATTGAAATTTTCAATTTGATATCTCAATAAATGTAGACGTAACATTGCAGAGAAAAAAATGTCGGTAATGTAGAGATCGGATAAGTAGCAGATGCCCTTAATAGCATTTACTGTGCATCTTTTTATTAATGACAAAAAAAATATTGTAGGATGTTTATCTGCATGAAATAAAATTAGCGATTATTGAAGACACAAAAAATTTGTTTTTTAATATTTCAACCTGAGTTATAATTTTTTTTATTCAAGTGAAATGAAAGACAATACATTTTTTAATTATTTTTCCATGTTAAATAGGGAAAACAGATCTGTATCATCTGTCTTTTTTTTAATTTTTAGTTCATCATCTGCTAATTCTGAAATAGAATCTTGAATCCATTCACGGAAGAACCCAATTCTTGTAAAAAGACTGTAAAAATTGGAATTTCCATACTCTTCAGAATAAGAAATAATCCCCACTAATTTTCCATTTATAACTGCAATAGTGCCCTCATCCTCGAAGCAAACATCGCTTAGTCGATATTCAGCAATGAATCTGGTGCAAAACATTCGCTTTGGAAGAAACGTAAAGGAATATTCTTCGGAACATTCTTCTGAGTCCACAACAGGTTGAATGACTTTATTCAAGATACCGTTTGTACCCTCCTTTAATTAGAAACAAATATAATTATTACATTTGCAAAGTCTATTTCAGTGATATCCAACGTGAGGTTCTCGAGCTTCTCCTTTTCTCCCGTTTTTCCCCCTCTCCGAGCACTTCACCAAGAATTCTCCTCTCATTTCGCTACTGGCGAATAGCCCGAGACTCGAGCGTCCTTCGGGGCCGCTCGGTTTCGTCCGCTCTGCAGTCGAAGAGACTCGACCACTTTCTACGCCGTGCTCCCCACATGAAACCATCAAAGGTGGTAAGAGAGGGGATTGACGAGTTCACAGGTTCTTACTCATTTACTCACGTGTGGGACATCACTGTTATAAAGTATATTTCAGTGATGTCCAACGCGTGAGTTAAAAACTTATGAACTCGTCAATCCCCTCTCTTACCATCTCTGATAGGTTCGTGCGGGAGCGTGACGTACATAGTGCCATAGTGGTCGAGTCTCCTCGGCTGTCGGACGAACAAAGCCGAGCGGCCCCGAAGGACGCTCAAGCCTCGCGCTACTCGTCAGTCAGTGGCGAAACGAGAAGAGGAAACTTCTCAGTGAAGCGCTTGGAGAAGGGGAAGAAACTGGAGTAAAGGAGAACTTCGAACTCGAGAACTTTGCGTTGGACATCATTCGTCTACTTATATTACATTAGCTTCAAAAGAAATTATATTTTAAACTTGTATTGAAAAAGAAAGATTTTTTATATTTTCTGTATGTGAAATACTATATAATAATTGCATAATAGTTATTTATGATACAAGTGCGTAACACAGGTATATAATACAACCGAGAAAGTTGCTAATTAAGAGAGACGGGGGGTGAGGTGTGTGAGAGGTGGATGAGGGTGTGAGAAGGGAGAGTATGAGAGAGGGGCGAAACGGGGGTCATGAAGTACAACTTTAGAGGTGAGTGTTGAAAAAATAATTTTGTTTATCTCACATTTGTATATCCAAAACCAAAGGTCGTTACAGGTCCAGTTTCAAAGATTTCATCATCGGATTGCACTACTTCTATCGGCTGCTGATACTCATTAAATACAATAGGGTTGTTCAGCTACAAAAAATAATTGTATTAAATAAATTTTCATTATAATTTTTATTGATAATTCAATTGTTTCGGTAGTCTGGAATTACCTTGATCAGAGCAATGTTATTGTAGTATTTCTGATAATTCACTTGCGGATGAATTAAGACGTCACTTATTTTATGAATATGATCATTCTTACGGTCATCAATATTAGCCAATCCTGTCACGACTGACAACAAGTTTATGTCTCTGTAAATATTTAATTTAATGGAGTTTAATTTAATTTAAATGATTTTTTTAAATAAAAAAACATCTACAAAAAATAAACAAGTTGCACAAAAAAGCAAACAAAGAACAAAAACAACAAAATTAAATAACATGCACAAACAACACAAAAAGAGCACATATACAACATTTTTTACAACGTACTTATTATGTAAACAATTTGCGGTTGTTATTAACCAATAATCCGATAAGATGGCTGCACTGCAAATTAAATGATCCCCTTGGACAATTGCAGCCTATAATTTAATATTTCAATAAATTTTTTAACTTAAGAGCATGTATTACTATACGATCCCTACCTTACCGACATATTTTTTCGGCAACGTTACACGTGTACTTTTATTGAGATGTCAAATTGAAAATTTCAATAATTAAAGTTAAAGAATTAAGGTACGGATCGGATCAGGAATATATGGCCTTAAAGGAAAATTATAAACTATGACATTACTATTTTTAAAATAAAGAAGATATCTTGCTGGAATTGTTGAAAGTAACAAAAAATATATCAGTACACATCTTTTTTCTGATTAAAGTATGTACTTTGTTTGAACACTACAATTTTAATTGATTTTAAAATTTGTAATGTAAGTGAAGGTAGGGTTTTAGTGCCCTCGTTTCGTTTTTAGTCAGGGCGCCAAACCCCTGTTCTCACTTACATTAAAAAGTTGAAGATTAATTCAAATTTCAATATTTACAGAAAATACAAACTTTAATGAGAAGATCGTCCTGCAATGATATATTTTCTATCATTTTCAAAATTTCCAGCGAGATATCTTCTTTAGTTTAAAAATAAGAAGCCAGAGAAAATATATATGTATAGTACAGTCGGTAAATAGTGACGTTATAGTTTATTTGCCCTTAATATATTATAATATAATATCTAATAATACCAAATGTAATCTAATAATAAATATATGTAGTATAATATTTTTTTACCATATATTTTTTTTAATTTAACTTACAACAAACGGCGCCTCGTTTATTTCTGCATCTTCTCCACTCACGATTCGATTTCTAAATACATGATTCTTCTCCAAAACTTAAAACAAAAAATTCGATATGTAAATAATTTTTTTTTATTTATAAGTCACATAAATTAAAAATAATAAGTTGAATATTTTTTCTCTTAAAATCCAACTTTTTAACAGCGCAATACAATTAAAAAGAAGTTATTTTATTTTCGTGAAATAAGTTAAGGTTTATAAAAATTCAAATATATTGTTAGACACCTTTAAGAAGTTTAAGTTTAACAATTTATTCTTGATAAAAAAATCTAAAACCTATATTTTTGAAAAGAAACGTGTATAAATTAAATTACAAGAGTAAAAATATAATCAAAAATTTATTATTTTCTACATTATAGTCATTAAATAATGAATTCAATTATTTATAAATTTGAATTTCTATATTAAAACATACTTACATCTCGCAGAAGAAATGCCGACAACAAGAAGAAAAATAAAATACGTTGAATCCATGATTGAAAAATCTCGTCTAAAATTTATTTCCAGCTACTTCAGTTTTATACCTACTAAAAGTTAAGAGGATATGTCCAATTTTGTTCTCAAAATTTCCTGCCTTTATCGAATCACTCCAACAGTAGTCTGCTGGTATCAATTTATTTATCACATCCTACTAATGAGATGCATTCGGGAAAGCGATAATATTTAGAGGTTTTTAAAACTATTTTACTTAATTGTACTTAGTTATACTATTCTATAAAGCATTTTTTGCTGTTAATATTACATTTGTTCTTGCTAAGGATTTTTATATTTTGGTGCTAGGAATTTTAATTTTTATGTCAATAGAGGTTTCTAAAAAATTTTTTACAATTCCAAGTACTATGAGCTTAAAAAAACGTCCCATATATACAATTATACATACATGCTCGTAAACCAACATCAAAAATTAAAATCCTCCTCATTTTATTATAACAAACATTTTGCAATTAAAATTAAACTTCTAATATTTTAAAAATCTCCTCATAATATAAAACAATCTACTACTGAATCTATTTCAAAAAAATATATTGTAATTTATCTGTTCCTCTTCTTAATATAAAAAAAATTCCTCCGCATCCTCAATTTATTTCAAACAAAAATATTGCAATTACAAAATAACTCCATCTTCTCCCCTCGTCTTTCCGCTCCACACCTCATCTACATCATCGTCACCTTCCCCTCCACCTCATCAAGTCCTCCTCTCGGCGCCCTCCTTTCCAGTATCCACTGCCCCCTTCGCCTCCTTATTGCACTCCCCACCCCATCTTTCTCCTCCATCCCACCATCCTCATCCTTTCCTTCCCCTCTCAATTTATCATGGTCATCATTACCTCAGGCTCCTGTAACTTTTCCCCCTCCCCACCCATGTGCATAACCATTGTATCCCCCGTCTGCTCCTATCCCTCTATCATCATCATAATCGCCCCCTCTCCATTCACCTTCCAACCGCCCTCCCCCTCCTTCGCATTCCCCTCCTTCCCTTCATACCTAACCCTTTCCATACTCCGTCACCATCCACTTCTTCAACACACCTTCTCTCACAAACCCCACCCTCCTCCCCATTCCCACTTTATCACCTAGTGTCCTCATTCCTTCCTCCACTTCCTTCCACCTATCCTCGTCCTTTCCTTCCTCCTCCTATTCCTCCTCTCTACCCAACCTTATGATCATCACCTCCCCCTCTCCTCCTCATCGCCTCCTCCTCCTCATCTATTATATATCATATGTTATATCTTTTTATAAGGATTTCAGTAATGGCTGTAAAATTTTATTTCTATACCAAGGAGTCTGTCTATATACTTTTATGCAATGTAACTTGTATTTTATGTGTAGGTTTACCTATATAATGTCAAGCTAACAGAAAAATGACAGTTTTCGTGAAGGTGCCTAGCCCATATATGGAGTAACTATGGGAAATAGGAAGGGTTAAAAAAAATCACACAAAAATCCGTAACTGCATTTATTAGTGGTAACATCTATATACAAATCCAACAAATTATTCCTTATTAAGGTATTGAAGAAAATCAGAATTCATTGATATCATTTAAACGTCAGAAGAAGAAACCTGCTCTAAATTGCTCATGAAACCATATAAGCTTGAAGACGTTCAGAAATCGACATAATGTGTTGAATATTGGAAAAAACTAAAATGTGCACTACCATAAGAACTATAACTTATACATGCAAAGCCGAAGAATTAAGAATAATTTTTTCGAAGATTATTAAAGAACTACGTCCATGCGCCAAGTAATTGAATTACACGGCTAATATAATCAGCAGCATCATACACTGTCTGTCATAAAAATTCCAGTAATTTTTTTTTAAATTTATGTGCATCGAGTCGCCAGGAGAGTACTTTGAAAAGTATTGAAAAAGTAGAATGTGTTTGTTCAATAAATAAATTCAAAAAAAGTTACCAGAATTATTGGGACTGACCATGTATCTTACTAATTAAATCATCGTGATGAAGATTGAGAAAATAATTTCAATGATATCCCTGACAACACCAGAATCGTTCTTTCTTAATGATTAATGAAGGCAACTAGCAGTTCAGATACAAAGACCAGGAATGATAAAGTGTATCCGAAAATTAGAATACTTATCATTTGCCAGTAAAACAATGTTGATTTAGGTCCTCTTGCAGAACATGACTCATCTTCGACTGCAGTCGTTGCAACGACGGAT
>JAUEJJ010011349.1:0-17077 GCA_032164275.1 Synergus coniferae | reverse complement strand
ACTTATGTCCACGCGACGCACACTAGTAAACGCTTGGAAGTCCACGGTCATTTACCAACGTGGTTTTCAACATGCAGCAAACTGCACTATCGACCGAGTCGTGGACATAAAAATCAAAATCTGATATATATATATATATATATATATATCACGAATATGGACATTATCTGCCCAAGTGACCGCTAGGGTCGCCACTTTACTACTAGATAACATTTCTAATGGATTGTTACTCTCTATTTCTCTCTGCTTTAAACAAAATGTATAATTTTAATTGCTGGGGGGCATACTTAATTAATGACGCAACAGCTCATAATACGTGTATATTGCCTGGAACCCCACACGTACGAGTTGTGGACAACAGCTATAATTTAAAATAAAATTAATTCAAGAGAATTCAAGATAAATACCGAACCTTAATTTGCTTATTTAATAGTAAAATGAAATTCACTTACACCTATAGGTACATAATTTGACTTATGCTAAATGTTTTATTAACTTTCCATGTGTTTCAACTTCAGAAGTCTGGCCAAAAAATTATAAAGAAATATCCTATACAACGATTTGTGAAGAAGAGCAGCGTGACCCTAAATTTACGTATGAGTGTATATTTTTATTTTTCGAATGTCCTGGATACTGCGGGCCACCTAAACCAGAACCGAACAAGCAATATCCGTGCTAAAGAAATTCCATGCAATGGAAACAACTTCGAGTTGTCAGATAATTGTACAAAGTGGATGGAGCACTAAGTCCCAACTTCGGCGAGGGAGACGAACCGCATCTGAAGTGCAAAGGGGGAACGGAGCGACCGTATATTACTTGAGGACATTTTTAAACCTCCTATTGGCTGATTTTCTGATTGCCCAATAGGCAACTAAAAGATGTCCTCAAGTGGTAATCTACCATTTCAACATTCCCCTTACTTATTTCTGCACAAACCCTACAGGCTTGGGCATCTTATGAGTACACTCAACTACCGATTCTTGCTCCCTCGGTTCTTGGCCTGGTTCATGGTTATTCCCCTCCCGCAGCGTCCCTCGGCAGCCTATATGTACCCTCGAAGAGCTCGTCAAACGTTAAATATGTCTGAGTTTTTACCTGAATTCGCTTTGCGATTCTTAGCAAAAAATTTGCGACTACCCAATCAGAGCTCGTCACTTTCGCCACATTCACGGCCTTAACAGAAAACATAGATTTATTTTTCTTAAGGGCGATGGACTTAGACGGCGACAACTTTTACCACAGCGGCAACGTCGCAGTTTACAGCGCACGTTGGTTTCCCATTGAATAAATTGTGCCATTGGTCAACATGTGGCGCTCAATTCAAAGCCGAATTAAATTAATTGGATTTTGAATCGCGCGCCACATGTTGACTAATAGCAGAATTTCTTCAGCGAGAAGGTAAATAGCGCTGCGCACACAGGCAGCCAACTTTGGGAGCAGCTTCCGCTGCTTCCCACGAAAGTGAAGCAACGTTAACGGATTTCCTCATTTCAGAATCTTTCATCTTGAATATCGACGTGTTTTTTTTTTAATTGTACATTTCTTAAACTTAGAAAAAAGTTTATGTTTCGTTTTATGCTTTTTTCTTCATAGAAGAGCGTTCCGAACGCATTTTTTCCGTTTTCCCATAAGAGCCCATGTTAAATTAAAATCTTGATATTTCAATAAATACGTAGGCTCGCGACTTGAAACTTCGCGAGGACATTCTTTATGCCATATATTTTCAATTTTTTATGGAAGAAATATTTTTTAGATTTCGTTTTATGGCGGACGTACATCCTTAATGAGTAAAGTGGGGGAAAATTAAATTTCTTTGAGTCTGAAAAGACTCTGTTGTGGCAGGAGTATTTGTACTTCCTTCGTTTTTCGTAAAAAAAAAGAAAAATATTTTTAATATTCGAAAGATTGAAAAAATGAAATCGGGGGGTGTAAGATTGCCTACCGGTTGTAGAAAATCCTCTTCTTTCGATGAGTCCGGGTACTAATGTTGCACTCGCGATCTTTTCACATAATTTTATGGTCACGGGGATTTTTATTTTTAACTCTATGTCACTCAACAACGCGAGAAACCGTGAAAATAACGAAAAAAAGAATATGAACATAAACAGAATACACTCGAATCCCGCACAAGTCAACTACTCCAGACTTAAGGCTCCCGCATATTTCAACTCATCCCCTCCAAATTCCCTCCCGGATATCTCAACTATCACCTAACTTATATTGACTTCTGCACATGCTCATTGCGTTAAGAATGTTAAATTTCGCGCCAATTAGATGCCGAGAGCGCACCGCATGCGCAGTTGAGTATGTTGACAAATGTGAAGGATGGAGAGGGGATGGAGTTGAAATATGCGGGAGGAATTTGTTGACGTATGTGGGATGTTGAAATATGCGGGATTCGAGTGTAAAAACATAATACACAGTCATGCGCGGAATACTACGTGTCGGTAAAACAGACACGGTGTGGATTTCAAGCATGAACAAAAATCTCAGTATTTTATTTTGAATTTATTCTTGTTTTTGTTTCTAAGCAATGTATACCTGAATAATTATAAAAATAATTTGATTAAATAGCTTGCATGAGATAAGTCAATTTTATATGAAATGCATACTCTTTGTATGTAACGATGGATGAAAAAAATTATTCATTTTTTTATATAACAAATAAAAAATATAAATTATTTTATTGTTACGAATCAATATGCCTTCGTAGAGATTCTCGAGTACCATCAGAAATAATAAGTTTTATGGTAGCTTAAGGCTAAATTTTATTCCTGAAAGATTAATATGTTCACTGTTAGAAATATCTTGAAAATTCAACAACTTTTCAACTACAAAAGTGGTTGAAATTTCATTCCTGTACTGTATTAAAATAAAATTCATTCACTGTAGTTGAAAATCCATCATATGGTTGAAAATAAATGTACTATAATTGAAATTTCAATAACAATGGTTGTAAGCGTATGCGCAGTACACCATTGCGTAACCGTATTTCGCACTTCAAAGACCAGTTTCCCGTTTGACAGACTTTGTCAACTTAAATATTAACGTCGCAAAATCAACCCTTTTCCCCCATCTCGGCTTATTTCCCTTCAGGGGGCGTTCACGACGCGCGACCGCGAAGGAAAACCGACGGAGCCACGTGCCGCCCATCACGTCCTCCCGAAATGTCAACAACGAATGCTCAAGATTGATGGTCGAACTCAGCCTCGTCAAGCAGGGGTACGGTAGGGGCAGTTGGAGAAACTGAAACCGAATCCTGCTGACGATGCTGGGAACGGTGGCGTGATGCTGATCACGTCGACTTAGTGCACGTGCACTTATGTCGACGTGAGGAAGTTTATTTTTTCATGATTTGCAGCGGAATAGAAATATTATCTATATCTAATTTGATGCTTCCTTTCTATGGTATGTCTGAATTTCTTTCTAGATTCCAAATTTTTTATAATAATTTTAAATGTTAGTTGAATATGGCTATCTATATTGCACACTGATTTTTAGACATCAGTAATCAATATAGAGAAATTTCGAGATTTATTATTGATTATTTTGTAGGCTTTTTAAACTATTGTTCTTAAATTGCTGAAATAAAATATATCTACCTCCACCATAATTCATGGGATAGTTATTACAGAGTTTTTATATGTATATCTTAAGATGATTTATATTTAATTCGTTTTATTGCGCTCTCTCTCTCTTCGCCCTCTCGCTCGCTCTCGCGCGTAGTGTACCTGTGGTTTTTCTTTACGGATAGTGGCTTAGAGGGGACGTAGGGGAGATCACGGCCACGGCATATGAAAAATAAACGAGTAGGCTGTATAAATGAAAATTAAAAATTTTCATAGGACCTGCCGTAACATTATCATAAATATAGATAAATAAATATGTATAACTAAATATATACATGTATTGTATAATATTATGTATAACTTAAATGTTTTAAACAAGTGGTATTTACGGAAAACAGGTAACAATTTTCTAAACATCTGGTGTACAGTAAATTGAAGGTTTTTTTCTAAAACTATAAAGAATATTTTTTAAGAAAATTCAAAAATTTGTTACGTCAATAATTTATTCGACTTATTGATTACTACTAACATCAGTACATAGAATTTATAAATTAAAATAAATTGATTTCAAAAGTTTTCAAAATGCTCTAAATTTTTTAATTTTCATCCAGAATAGCTGGATAACATACATATAATACATTCTCTTGAATGAGAATGTAAAAAAACGAAAGTTAATTTTCTGGGTTTTGCCGATTTTTGATGTAATATAATAATTTTTGATGTAATATAATCTCGGCTCCTCTTTGCTACGTCTCGTATTCGCCAAGATATTTAATTTTTTGTTAATTATTTATCTACTTGATTAGGTTTAAACTATTTCGTTGAAAATTAATTTTCTTTGTTGAGAACTCAAGTATTTTGTTGAAAATTGTCTTAGTTCTTGTAAAAAAGTTTTCCTTATTTTGTGAGAATTTTGTGCTAAGGGAAAATTTTGTTTAACTGACCATATGCGCAAAAATGCGTAATAATCAGTTTTGAAAAATAACTTTCAGATATTGGTAAGAGGTCGTGCATTCGATGAGAGTAAACCCGAGACATTTAATCAACTATGGACCTCTGAGGAACAAAAACGATTAGAGCAGCTTTTAATAGAATTTCCTCCGGAAGAAGTGGAAATGCGACGCTGGACTAAAATTGCTAATGCCTTAGGTAGGTACATTTTCTTTTAAAGTAATAATTAACTATAAATTATATTGTTGTCTTAGACCATACAGCTGAGAGTTGTACGATAATATACTACTTATATAATATAATACTTTGAGTAGAGGTTATAATCAGAGCTTTCAACGCGAGCCCTACATGGTACTGCGCATGCGTTACGCATGTCACGTCTGGTTGATTGATTTTCGCGCGCTGTTTAAAATTGTGATGATCTGTTTAATCCCCCGTTATTTCGTCTCCGGACGCTTTAATTTACCCAGGGTTTACGGTATATTTTAAGACGAAATGAGAACAAATTTTTAGGTAACAAAATATACAAAAATGATTTATTTATGGAGCTTTTATCTTTTAATCAGTCTCCTGAAACGATATACAAGAGGAAATTCTGTTTTACATATTTTATACTTTAGTTCGGATCGATAAATGCGTCAGATGATCTTAGCGAATGATTAGTAACTTCGTCCTCATGTCCCTTTGTTGGATGTTTAAATAAATAAACGACAGTTTACCAGAGACTATTATTTATTATAAAAGACTTAAAGTTCAAAGTATGACAGATGATACGTCGAAGATACAACCGCTAGATTGACGTTAAAATCACGACTGACACTTACAGTAAGGACTCTAACGCTTACAGGCTAAGTGTAATAAAAAAAAGCGTCCTTCTCAGGTCAAGAAAACTGCGTGGCTGAAAAGAACTGCATCAGGAAAAACATCTGTTTAGAAAGCTGAAAGAAACGGTCGGGACGGTAGATGCGGAAAGAGAAGTTAATGTGGGAGTCGGTACGTCGCGGTCTGTAATAGTATTTATCTGAGAATAAATACTAGTGATAGGTGCGCCTAAACACTAGGACTAGAAGTGACTTAACACTAAGGACTAGAAATGACTTAAAGAGTAATCTGAGATAGAAATTGAAGTGAGACTGAGAATTTAAATTACGCGAAATGGCAGTGATAGGTGCGCCTAAACCCTGCTATTTCTACGCCTTTTGGATTGGCGGTAACAGGTGCACCTGAACACTGATAATCCTCATCGGACAAGACAGTTTGTAGGAATGGCAAATGTAGGAGCGCCTAACCCTTGCGATTCCTGACGACTTTGGCTATGATAGGTGCGCCTAAGCATAACGAAAATCCAAGTGAGTTTTCATCGGACGAGAGCTCCCTGACCACTCGACCAGCCGCGTCCGACTCAACTGACGTTCTAAGCGCTGAGCCTCGATCTGGCAGTTTTGTAGAACTGTCTGTATGATGGCTGACGGTACGCTAGCGCTAGGGGTATGGTCGGAGTAGAGGCTCGCTAGGCTCGAAGATGAGAGCCTGAGGAAAGTGTGTGTGGCTGATGCACACGTGTGTAACACCTCCCTACACATTAAAAAATGTTGACTATTTCGATAGTTATTAAAATTTAAGGAAATATTTAAATTTGTACTATATTTGCAATATCTTCTTATAAAACTGTCAAATTAGTTTCTTCTTGGGCTCATTTTAAACAGAATTTTAAGTTTTCAACCTTTTTAGTAGTCCAATTTTTTTACTCTGGCATAATAAAATTTAGAGAATTTAAACAATCACTGTACAAGAATAGGAGATATGCAGTTTTTAAAAAGGGAAAATGGACGCATGTTTTTGCTGAAAAAATCTACGACCAAACTACAATTCAGTGTGCCTTTAGCTTTCAACGTGCGAAAATATATAAGTGCAATGAGACAGGGAATTATGTAACGTTTAAAGCAGATTGTAAAGAATGTGGCGGTTTTTTAGTAGGCAAATTGCCTTTAATTCCCGAAAAGTACAATGATGCTATCTTTCAAATGCAAACTAAAGAATGCGCCATCGAACTTTAGGCATGAAAAGAGAAGGCATTTGCGTGGAAATTTACGATCACAAGTTGCTTGTGAGATTCCAAGAAGACTGCAAAAGAATGGCAACTCGAACAAGCATCTTCCTTAGACTTTAATACAGGAAAGAATCCCAATATTCTATCCAGGGATGTTTTACGAAAAGCCAAAGAGGAATGTTTAGATCAACGTTTGAATTTGAACAGCAAGAATCCAATACAAAATTTATTGCACGCAAAATGTTTCCAATATCCGCGAACGATTAAAAATATTGGATTTGATCCTTTTTTTTTTGTTATTAGTCAGATTTACAACAACAATTATATAAATTAGCTCGAAAGGAGGACAAAGACATGGAATTTATTATGGATGCATCTGGATCTTTTTGTTTACCAATAATCTTACCAAATAATGAAAAATCGTCTCACCTGATGCTGTTTGGTTGCATATGCATAACAAAAATATATAGTTTTCCCGCATTTCACATGATCTCAGCTAGACAGGACGCTCAAACAATTACAGATTTTTTGGCTCAAATTAAAAAAGCAGTTGGATCACCACGGACATTTGTCTCAGACTTCGGAAAGGCAATTCTGATTGCAGCAGCTCATGTCTTTGCTGAATGTGTCGATTTTAAAGACTATTTGAAACGATGCTATCAGGTAGTCATGTCAATTGGTCTACTAGTCTTCCCAACGTGTTTCATCAAATTTGACATCAGTCATTTTGTTAAAATGATCTGCGAATGGCCATGTGTAAAAAATCACTTGAGAAAGGACGTGAGTTCATTGTGAAGTCTCCCTGCTACGTTTATAGATGTACGGATTATAACAAAGTGAAGAAAACTCTTTAAATGCTTATGATTGTTTTATTAAGTAAAGAAATTGGTTGCATAAAAGACACTGAAAGGAAATTGATGTCACAAAAAAAATTAGACAAGTTGGACCTTAGATTGCAAGGAGTTACCTTCGAGAAGCCCAACTCTTCTTTTTCAGAGGACATCGGAACTAATGCTGTTGAAGCTGATTTTCATGACGAATTAATTGAATCATTCGATGGTAAGGAAGATGAAACAGCTGAGTGTGACAAGGATGAAAACTCTGGATTGGATACATGGAGAACTTGGACTCAGAAGACCTATGAAGATGCCAAAAAGAATGCCTATTACAATGAGGCAGCTGCAAAAGAAAGTAGCAGATCTCATGGGTTATTTGCCGTTCTGAACTGGAATAATGCTACCGCACTTTAAACGTGGAAAAGAAATAGCTACTTCTGCTCCGGTAGAATCAGAGTTTTCATATTTGAAAACGACGCTATTTTCTCCACAAATGCGCCCTTTGCGAGTTGAGAAATTAATACTGCTACACATTGGATACTTAAATCAAAAAGTGAAGTTGGCAGCAGCAAATCCAAAGGAGTCTAAGAGTATAATTCCAATTACAGAAACCGAAAAAATTACTACGGATTCAGTTCTTATCAGTGGACGCAAAATCGAAAACGAAGAAATTTTAGATGTTACTAAAGGATCCAACTACTAATATCCTATAACCGAAACTCCAAGTATTTCTGAAGGCTCCATCTACGAACATCCTCCATTCCAAACTTTGAATTTTGAAGAAGATCTCTACAAAGGAAGAGCTATCGATTGAGAATTGTAGAGAAAATTGTTCTACTCCTCTGGGTACTTCAATCGAAAGTTTAATGTTGTTGAGAGTGAACGAGATGCATTAAACGAAAAGTAAAATTGGAGAGGGAAAAATAATGAACCATCTACGAGACGAATTGCTCTTAAACGGTCACGTAAATATCTTGATGCTACTCCTAATTAGAACTCTATGAACAGGGTGACACACGTGGGGATTCCCAAAGCATTTTGGATTTTGAGTTTATCGCAAAATGTCACAGGATTTTTCGATAGAACTCTTTGGGCGCGGAACAGAACTCTCGTCAGAACTCTTGGAACTCGTAGAATTTTGAAAATTGAAAATTGTAGATATCTTTAAGGTCCTGTAGCATTTTGGATTTTGAGTTTATAGCAAAATGTCACAGGACTTTACGATAGAACTCTTTGTGGGAGGAAGAGAACTCTCGTTAGAACTCTTGAAACTCGTAGAATTTTAATAATCGAAATTTATGGGCATCTTTAAAGTCACGTAGCATTTTGGATTTTGAGTTGATAGGAAAATATTACAGGACTTTTCGATAGAACTCTTTGGGGGAGAAACAGAACTCTCGTCGGAACTCTTGGAACTTTTGAAGAAAAATTTCCTTTGAAGTGACAATTTTCAACATGCTATAATTTTGTGGATTTTGAATTTTTCAAAATTTCTTTTTTGTAGAACTCTGGAACTCTTTGAAATAGTCATGATGGCGCGACCAAAAATTGGTTTGCAAAAAAGTGGGGGGACAGGTATTTTTTTCAATATTTTGTTATTTCGGTAAATTCGACGGAACTATTTTAAAAAAGCATTAGGAACTCTAGAACTATGCTAAATATACTCAGAACTCCCAAAAAATTCACTTCTTCAAAAATGGGAGGGAGCGTGAAGTTAGCCCCCTATTTTTAAAAATTGATTTTTTTACCCTTTAAAGGTCAGAACTATTCCTAAAACCTATCAGGAACTCTAAAACTATTGAAGAGGAACTCACAACTTTAAACAAAATTTCCATTTTTTAATAGTGGGGGTGGAACTTCACAGGAATCATTCCTGTAGCGCGTTCAGAAAGCAATATTTTTCATCTCTTGACTTTTTTTCATATCGTACGTTGTTTGGTTTCAAGTTTCAAATTTTAATTTTGGAATACCGCGAACATACAAAGATAGAATTTGTAAATTAAAAAAAAAAGTGGTTCCAAAAATTTTCAGAATGCTCCAACTTTTTGAATTTTCATCCAAAATGGCTGGATAACGAACTTAACTTTTATTTTAGGACACCAAAAGAGTGTACCAATGGGCAATCCAATCGGTCAATTCTTTCGAAAGGTATCGTGCTCACAAACTAAAACCTACAGACACACAGACAGACACATTCGTAAAAACATGCTTTTTATGTTAAGGGAGTCTCAAAACGTGGACATTTGACACAAACGGAGTGGGGTCAAATTTTACACAAATCTAATACATTCTCTCTGATGAGAATGTAAATAGTGTATTGTGTAATAAGTGCGGGAAGTCATCGATTGCCCGCGAGTGAGCACACCCTCACGAGTGGACAATCGGTCACCCCTCACTCATTGCTCATACTATTACATTCTCATTAGGGAATGCATTAGGTTTCTGTAAAATTTGACACCCCCACCCTCTCGTTTTTGTTAAATGTCCACGTTTTGAGACCCGCTGAACCCAAAAAGCATGTTTTTACGAATGTGTCTCTGTCTGCGTGTCTGTAAATGTTAGATTGTGAGCACGATAACTTTCGAAAGAATTGACCAATCGAATTGGCCTTTGGTATACTATTTTAGTGTCCTAAAATGAAGCTCAAGTTCGTTTTTCAGCCATTTTGGATAAAAATTCAAAAAGTTGGGGCTATTGAAAATTTTTGAAACCACTTTTTTTTAATTTACAAATTCTATGTATGGATATTCGTAGTACTTAAAAAGTAAAACGATTTATCCTTATGACTTTTTTCGATAAAAAAATAATTGTCATACTTATGACATTTTAGAAGTTCAAAAAAACGAAAAAGAAATGACAATTTGAAGCCAAACAACGCACGATATGAAAAAAAGTTAAGAGATGAAAAATTTTTCTTTTTGTACGCTCTACAGGGCCGATCGCGAGGCGCGAGGTTTATTTCAAATATCGAGCGCGAGTGTCCTGATGATAATCTGTTCCTTAAGGTCGATAGAACTTTAAGTAAATGAGTTCTCTTCATTTAAAAATAGCGCGACGCGGTACGAGATTATGCCCGCGAAGCGGGCAGTTTTTTTTTTTTTTACGCGTGCGTAAGAAATGCTACTTTGAACGTCCGTTTATCTACGTTTATATAGGTTAGGCAGTTATTTAAAAGAAGCGAGCCAGAAGTTGCTATTTTCAGAGCAGTGAAAAAAAACTGTGAAAAAATCTAACAGTGAAGAAAACTTCAAAACTGGAGGTAAAAAAACTGGCGACAGCACTGCCTCTGCCGGAGAATCTTGTAGTCTTTCGGAGTTTCAGTCCGATGTTTTCATCAGTGATCTCAAAGGTTACCGGAGAACTGCTACTATTAGTCAAAATTTGGCGCGCGATTTAAAATCGAATTAATTTAATTTTTCATTTAATGTAGTGTTTTTTTATTTTATTTTTGGGGGAGCTTCGCCCCCGAACTGTCCCGGCGGGGAGTTCAAATTAAATTCGATTTCCAATCACGTGCCAAATTTCGACCAAAAATTCGAGGGCCGTGTTTTTCGCTTCACATACACTCGAAACTTGTCTTCGGTCTCATTCTGCAAACATCGCGCTCGACAAAAACGCCTGCTACTATCCCTCGATGCATAATATATTATTTTTGTTTATTATAAATAATAGCTTTTTAACTTATAGAATATTTCATTACATTAAAATTAATTAATCTAAGCAAGATTAGAAATAATTAAATTCATATTCTGTAAGAAATAAATATACTTTATTATTCTAGTAAAATATATCTTTTTATTTGTAGAATACAGATTTCATTATTTTTAATTCTGGTCTAATTGATAATTCTGTAAGTTAAAAAGCAATTACAGTCGCCTTTCCAACATTGAACACTAGTTTGGATCAAAATACTAATAGTTTGAACTCTTCATAAACCACGCCCCTGGCGTAAGGTAAAAGAATATTGCAGGGATGTATGTTCAAAATGAGCATGAAAGGGGGCAGCAATCCTTTTGAAAAATAGATACAATATGAAGTACGTACAGTACTGATCACTGGTGCGCGCGCTTCCAAAACGAAAGGACGGAGTATAAAGTTGGAAAAAGGATCGCGGTAGAGGGTGTAGGGGGGCCGGCCATTGAAGCAACGCTGTATGTGTTGTGTATTCGTACTGTATATGTTTATGTATATGTGACCAATTTTAAAATTGAATATAATAACTAAAAAAGTGGATAAACCAAGAGAATGTTTAAAAATATATGGAGTGTTAGCACAATTCTTAATACATTTTTAGTGTTAATTGAAGCACAATAAAAATGTATTAAGACTGTTTTTTATACATTATGTACTTTTGTAAATTTTCTCCTATCGGTTTATACATTTTTTTGATTCTTATATTCAATTTTAAAATTTTTCACATATTTACAACACATACATAGTTAAAAACAAATAACAACCGAAAGCATAACAAATAACAACAAAACATAAATGTCTGCTCTGACTGACGACGCGACGACGTTCTGCGCATTTCTAGGGTAAGCGGTGTGAGGTACAGGGGGGTGTAGGCAACTGTAGGGATCTACTGTATCCTGTTTTGTATATGATGGACTCTCACCGCCAATAGTTGGCCGGGCATTGTACTATGCTGAAAATAATAATCATAATTCTTCATATTGCCTATTCGAGTGAACAGGACCTGGCTAGGCTCGTAGACGAGAGCCTGAGGAAAGTGTGCGTGGCTGACGCACAGGTGTGAAATTCCTCATTACAAGCCCTTCCCCTATCTTGTAATTTCCCCAATTCTTACGAGCTGAGTAGCGAGCGTGCGAATCTTCTCTTTTAAATTGTGAACTCCTGGCGACAGCACGTAGCTTAGGTTTCTCTCGGTTTTTGTCTCGCGCGATTTTAAAGTTTTTTTCTCGCCTTTTGGTCATCATTTCCTTCAAAGTCGTCTTTTTAAGGTGGGAATCGATTTTATTTAAATGATTTAGCCAAGATTTACCTATTTTGTTGTATTTTTATTATCTTTTTCATGTATTTTCTTTATCTTTTGCCTATTATCGATTTTATCTTTGCTCCTTGGTTGAATCATCAATTACCTATTTATTTGTTAAATTGTTTGTGTTTTGTTTATGATATCTATTTATTTATTGAATTATTGATTTATTTGTAATTTATGGATTTTATTATTTATGTATCTGTAAATTGTTAATGATATGGAGTGCCGAAAACCTATAATTTTACTATCTTTTATCTGATTTCTGAAACATGTCATAATTTCCCTAATTTTGTAATTGCTCTCTCCGAAATATTATTTATTATGCTAAATACGTAAATTCCTCCCGTACCGTTTTTGCCCTATGAATTATGTACCATTTTAATGTCCCCTTTATCTTTTAAATTTTGAAATCTCGTACCATTTCAATGTCCCTTTATATATGCCCTTATAGAAAACCCCCTTTTTTCTGTTGATTTTGGAAATTTACATTAAATTAGTTTATTATTCGTTATTTATTTTGTAAATCGTGAATTAGAAAACATGTATAAATTTTATCTTGATTTCTGTTACTATCTAAAATGCGATCTAATTATTTTTGTTTAAATCATGTTCATTATCTAATTAAAGTTTTGTCTTGTTAAATTCTGGAATTTAGAATAAATATTGTAAAGTTTGCATTGTTTAATTTTGAGCTTCATAATTACTAAAAACCCTGCCCCTCTACCATAATTTGTTATTAAATCTAAGCTGGTCAATTATTTATTAATTCTAATTTTATCTTTTATCTTATTTAGAGACCTTTAATTTTTAAAATAAAAATTTAAAATATAGGCGTCACAAGGCACAGATGTGAAATCATTTTAAGCTCATCTCTTCCCTCTCTTAAACTTTTTGATGGTTATCAATCCATTGTCATTGTCCTTTTTCCTTCAGTAGTTGATGAAGAGGTGCTGCCACACGAGCTATATGGCTGTTACCTTATCTGAGTCCTTGTGGAATAATCTCATCGACTAAGTTTAAAAATATTTTCACTTGGAGCAGAAAAAGTGGCATTGTTCAGCCTGAATTTTGCTTCATATAGGCTGACGAACAGCTTTTTTTAGGAAGGTCAAGGAATATCAAGGAAAATCTAAATTGTGTTAGAAAACTTTTTCGATTAAACAAATGACCCAGAAAAAATTTTCAACATTTTTCAAAAATCAAGTAATTTGAAAATTGGTATTTTGTAACAACTCTATGTTTTATATTTATAAAAATCTTATCAAATATATAAATGCTGAATTTTGAATAAGTGCGAGAAACTCCTGAGATTTGAAGATATAGACTTTTTACTTTGAACGTTTTTATTCTAAAATTGATCAATTTCGACAACTTAATTTTTGAACTTTTAGAATTCCGATCTCTTCTAATAATAATATTATGCATCCAGGTAATAGAACACCAAAACAAGTGTCAAGTCGCGTTCAAAAATATGTCGAGAAACTTTCCCAAAGAGGCAAATTAATTCCGGGAAGAGGACCAAAGGTAAAGCTAGACATAAGGAGTTTGGGTCATCGTCACCAGAGAAATAATCGATTTCCCTTTAAGGAGTCAACCTTCTTTCCACACCAGGAAATTTCTTGCAGTGGAAGTGAACAGACACACGAGGAGTCTGTAAGTATTATAGAAAGTGTCTAACAGTCGTCAATGTACATATTGTCATTAAAAAAAAAAAATGAAAAGGTGATTTATTTAATAAAAATAGGTGAACAGTAGCTGACAAGAACTAAAAACAGACTTAAACTTAACAGAGGTGCTAAAGAATTTGGTTAAGCAAAACAAAATACTAACCTGCAATCCAGGTAAATAAAATTTAAATTAAGTATTCAGCAGAAAATTAAAATGATTTTAGGTGAATTTAAACGATTTGAAAAGACGTTAATGGATTTAAAAAGTAATAATTTAGAAGAATTTTAAAAGTTTTTATTAGCAAGATTAGGTTACGCATTGGAGAATTAAGTAATCGGAATTAATAAAGAACAGTATATATTAGAGAAATACACACAGGCACTAGCATGGGTACAAGCGGGACGACAGAATACGTAACGCGCATAAAAATGTAACAACCAGCGCCACAGGGGTGTGCTCTTTCGATAAAAGCAAATAATATAGAGATTGTATCGAATTTGAATTTAAACCTCAACAGTTTTAGAAGAAATGTAAGAGCATGTAATATATAATTATTATACTATAAGACCAAATTTAGTTTTCCGAACTTTACGCTCGAAATAATAAATATTTTTACTAAAACATTTACCTTCGTTTCGTGCAGACGGAGGTAAGTGGTCTAATTAAAAATAAATTCTTTATTGGGAGCGTAAAGTTGGGGAAAATAAATTGCTCTAATAGTAAGATGTGAAGCCCTACTAGCGCTCAGGCAGCAAGCCCATTGTGTCATTCCCTTACTTTAGACGCCAGCTAGCCCCCAACTCCAGTCTTCCTAAGGAAGCCTAGAATGTCCAGGGCCGACAGCTTCCTTATCTCCTTTGGTTCCAGTATAGCTAACCCGAGGGTTTGATGTCTGAGTCCAGCAAGAGCCGGGCACCTATATAAAACATGTAGAGACGTCTCTTCGTCCCTATCGCATTTACTACATGCGGTGCTGGACACCAGCCCCATCTTGTACTTATGGTAATTCAATGATTGTGCCCTATGAGTATCTGCACCATTATTCTTACATCTTTCTTGGGCCATTTCAGGACGGTACAGACCATATCCCTCCTGCGGCCTTCGCCTATGAGGGCTTTAGCCTGTTTACATCCACTTAACTGGGCTTAGTAATCGTTGTGTTGTCGCACCATCTATTCCTTCATCTACAACTTGGTGCTGCAGGAAGCCAAGCCCAGAATAGATTCTGGGTCGATCGGCCTGCTCGCTGCTCCCCTTTTTGCCAGTAGATCCGCTTTTTCGTTGCCCTTGATCCCTGTGTGTCCAGGGACCCATATCAGGGCCACCCTGTTGTTCTCCGCAAGTTGATTCAGTGCCTTTTTGCACTCAAATACCAGAACCGACGTCATTTCTGGTTTCCCAACCGCTTTGTTTGTCGCCTAGCTACTCAACATGTTGCTTGTCCATTGGTTCGCAATGATGAAATTATTGTAGAAATCCCCTTTCGGGGCTGTTTGCCAGGAGGTTCTGCCAAGGCGGGGAATGGTGGACCAATACTTTTTCAAAGCTCTAATTATCTGCTACAACATACAATTTTCATCGGTGGACAAGATGACGCATTTTATGTCTAAAAGATAAAAAAGTAATTAAATCAATGATACTTCTTTCAGAATTTTCCCTACAGATAGACCTTTAGTTTCTTAAACTTTTATAACAAAGTTTCATTCAATTACATTTCCAATATGTAATGGAGTTACATAGAACTCTCCATAGGCTCGGCTCTGAAGGTCCGAGTCACATGACCTGAGTGGGGGGCATTAGCGCTACAAAGCCAGGTGAAGGGTCTGCGCGCTAATTCTCTGTGGACGACTTTACATCGGCGAGCGGAAGGTTAGTTAAGCATGCATAGAACTGTAGGGCGGAGCGAAACTTTCGCCTCGGAAAGAGCGTAATAAAAGGGTTGTCAATTTATAAAATTCATCTGCTCCAGCTAATCAACTCTATCGGTAATACAACCCATCAAAAATAATGAATTTTTATAAATTGAGAACCCTTCTTTTACGCTCTTTCCGAGCTAAAAGTTTCGCCCCGCTCTACAGTTCTATGCATGCTTAACTAACCTTCCGCTCGCCGGTGTAAAGTCACCCTATGTGTCTTCTGAAGTTGCGAGTAACACAACATTGTTGCGTTCACCCTGGAATACCTTTGGATGCTATCGCCATTTTGGGCCACATCTAACTTGTTGAATGTACGCTGGCAAATCATTCTCATGAAGGAGCAATTGTTGGATTTTGCCTTGGTTTGGCATATTGGATTTCTCAAAGCTACTTATTTCTCATTCGTCTGGTCGACGTATTTGATTTGTGTGAAGGAGAAATTGTTGGATTATGCCACACTCACATTTCCAAACCTACACTGTCTCGCATCGCCATTGTGGTTCAGTTGAATTGTTTCACTTCAATGAAAGAAAAATTTTTAATGAAGTTTTTTGCGAATTATTTTTTAAGTTTTCACTTCATCTCTACAACATTTTTTTCTATATTGAATTGGGAAGATGCTATAATTTCGGCTATCGTAAAAAAAATACTTAGGGTTGAAATAATTCATTTGTTTATAATCGTTACTATGAAATCGTAACTTTTATGGGCTGTCGTGGCGCCATAATATATTACGTGATAAGGGGGAAGGGTAGAGGCGACAATTTTCACTCGTGTGATATCGCTCGGGCAGCTAACTTCACACTCGTGAAATTGTCGCCTATTGTGCCTTGTCACGTGTGCAATTTTTCATAATATCTAAATTGAAAATTCGACTTTTGATGCCTTCACAGCGGGCTGAAAGTAACAGTTTCAACTCTAGGGTTGGAAGTAAAAAACAACTAATAGTTTTGTTACGGCCCGAGCGAAGGGTAGTTTTGATATTAAAATAGGCTAAAGGAGGTTGAGTTAGCTGATTACGTCAGGGTGGTAAGGCCTGACTTTATTTTTATTGTGGAGACGTTGTCACTAGCAATCCTATGGGGATT
>JAUEJJ010011311.1:0-17086 GCA_032164275.1 Synergus coniferae | reverse complement strand
TATATCATCTACATCGGGTATTTTGGCACAAGCATATTTTGCTATAATTGCCGAAGAATGCGAGACACACTGGAAGGAGTCACGGGGACTTTTCTCCTGTAATTTTGTTTTAAATAAGCACCTATTACCAACCATTACCTGTGCATTATCACACGCTAAATCACAGATATTAGAGAAAGGAATCTTCTTATCGGACAATGCTTTTTCGAATACAGCAAAAATTTTCGGGCAAGAACAATCTGAAGCATCTAAATTTATAAGCTGAAGCAATTCCGCCCTAACAGAAAGTGTCGTTGGTTCTACATATCGAACAATTAATGACATCCACTTTTCAATTGTCCTGTCGTTCGTTTTGTCTTCGTAAACTGAAAATGATTGCTTGCGCAAAATATTTCTCATGCGATCAGTTTCAGCAGGACAAACGACGTTATTCGCAACTAAGAGCATTTTAGAGCGGTCTAATCGAAGATCTTTGAAAACCGAAGGTTCCATATCCTGAAAAAGCCCTATCAATTCCGAGGAAACAGCGAATGGAATATTATGTTCGACGAAAAACGCAGTGATCCTAATCTCTGCTTCTTGAACCTTTTGTCCAAAAGAAACTAATTCCGGATTCGAAAAATCTGCATCCAAACAATTTGAGGCAAAAGAATCAGCACTAAAAGAGCTGGAAGCAGTTACATTAGATGAAATTTCACTTACTAATCTAACACTTTGTAATTTTTCTGAAATCTGTAAATTCTTTTCATGAGATGAAGATGCCTCATGCTTTTGAATTTCAGACTTGCCTAATAATAATGTTTTATTGCAAATTTTACACAAAAATTTTGTTTCATCAGCTAATGTAACCACCCACTCTTTCCACGATGGAAATTCGTCGAACCATATTACTTGAAAGCTTTTTGAAGTTTTTCGGACTTTCCCAGCTGGTTGACCTTCGTTCAAATCTGAAGAACTGTCTTTTGACAGAGACGCACTTTTATCAACTGGATTAGACATAATTATGCAAAAATGGAACAACGAAAAAATTGAACGACAAAAGAATAGAACGACAAAACAATGGAACGAACAAAAAATGGAACAAGGCAGGAGCAAGATCTTTACCATTTGACTTTAGCACCAAGTAATATTTCATTTAGGTTACCGAATTGTTCGGCGACAAGACTGGCAATATTCCAGTTCCACGTAACTAAAACCGTTGAAACTGGAATTTTATCTCAACAACTTTTACAAAATAATTGGCAGCATTAGCCAGCACTAAATACAATACATTTGCAGTATTAGCATGCACGAGATTCCAAATAATTTTGCAGCATTAGCAAGCATAAGTTTCATAATAATTCTACAATTAAAAACACTATTGCAAGGCAATTCACAATTAGAAATACTAAAGCGTCAAATGTTAGCGTATGCGCAATTAAAGCTTGTCACCACGAGGCAAACAATTTTAACAAGCCGACGCAATCACGCTATTTTCTGAAAACTGCCGAATTACGTTGGAATATATGCAAAAAAAAACTTCAAACCAGCCCCACCCAAAGGCACCAATTGAAAAGGTATTTTTTATTATACTTGATTTCATATATCTTCCTCGATGCGGCCTGGGTCAGCGGCTGCCGAGGTTCAAGAATTAAGTTAAATAATCAATGATTCTACAAAATTAGGCGCTAACTATTTTATAAAACTAATTGTAACGATCTGTTTTGCCCCCGTTTAGTTTTTGTCTCACTGAACGCTTCAGTCACCCAGGGTTAGGGATTTTAAAGACAAAATTAAAACAAATCTTGTTCTCTTAACAAAATAACAAATAGTCTATATTCTTCCTATAAAATACAAAGCTAAACTAAAGAAATAGTGTGAGTGTGACGAGTGAATTGAACTGTAGTATGTAAGTGTGTGTGTGAGATTTAATCAAAATATTATTAAATGTGTCTGTTGTGTAAACGTGATACAAGATAAACTATGTGGGTATGTGAAGTGGGTGCAATTATGTCTGAAATGTGTGAATAGCGGTTGACTGTTTACGTCTTGAACAAAGGTGGAACGGAATAGACTTATTCTCTCTCTTTCTCTCTCTCTCATCCTGTAAATATAATTACGGTACACGTCAAAACAAAATAATAGAGTTCGGAAATTGACTAGACACACTGATGAATTACGCATTCACACCTCAAGTCTCTCTCTCTGCGGTAAAAATGGTAAGACGCTTAGAGGAATTAACTATTGGAAGGAAACTCGGTTGTATATTTCTCTAGAAAAGATAAATATCAATCATAGAAGCCCCTATCGGTTGATATTTATATCGGCTAGTTTTACATCCTCAGAAGCGCCTGACGGGTGCAAAACAATTCCATTATTTTATAATTCATTCTTACAGGTTCGACGGAATGAGAGAATCGGTGTTCGGTCGGAGAAAACAAATGGTCGGAGAATAGATGCGGAGAGAATCGAAAAATGAATAGGTTTAGGTTCGCAAATACAATTACAGAGAGAATCGGTTTTGAATTCACAAGAATTTACGATCACTAATGACAAACATGGGTATGACGTCAAACACTAGGCTAGGAGACGGACTCCTGGAAAGATGTGTGCGTATGGTACGCACAGCTGCGAGTCTCTCTCGCCATATCTCCCCCCCCCCAGTTGAGAGAACGAAATTTACAAAGGTGATGCGAGCAAAACAAACGTTTCAAGAATGTACAGAGTAAACTGTAATTTCGGAGATGCGGTAAATTACAACAATACAAGAGGAAAGAAATAATGGTTTTACAGATATACATACACATGACGAAACGACATATTCCGTTGTCCGGCGTGCCTTCCTCTCCACCATTTCGTACCTAGTGGTACCTCGAATGATACCTGTCCCGGAAACGTGATAATAATCCTCATCCGATTGACTATTATTTCCGGGACAGCATCAGGGTTTGCGGAGATCGGGACGAGAGGTTCTCCTGGGATCTGGAGCCCTGGTGAGTGGTGTGGTAACGGGCTCGTACTCCGTGGTGGTGGTGGAGGTGGTGGTTTCGACGGCAGGCTTGGTGGGTTCAGCGACGGATGTAGCCGTGGGAAGTCGCTCTTCACGCTGGTCCTTGGTAGCGGGCTGGAGTGTAAGAGCTACCAGGATGGGCTCGGGATGCGAGGTTGGCTGACCGGGCTGTGCCTTGGCGGGCTGGAATTCAGTGGAGATTTGTGCTCTCCATGGGTAAATTTTTGCAGTCAGGCGTTTGATATTATTTGCCTGACTACTGGCTGGGCGCACTGTGGTCTGCGCCTGGTATTTCGATGTTAAAGAGAGCACCTCTCTCCTCGCTTTCCCGGTAGCCATCTTCAGGCGGATTGCCTTTCGTTGACACATATTGGAATAAGGACTTAAATAAATTAAACAGTTTTGTAGACGGTTCTAAAGACAGCTTTTTATTTAATGAAGGCTTACGTGAAACTAAAAGAAAATCATATAAGGCGATTTTATACGATGCGATACATGAAGCAAAACACAGATATAGTAAGTGAATGAATATGAAAATCGCAGATGACTGATTAATGTAAGAAAATACATTTAAATATTTAAAATGCATTAATGCAACTAACAATGAACTAAATAAAACATTTTTCACTACTTTTAGTATAATAAAGTACATTGCAATAGTTCATAAACTCATGAAAATCTATGAAATGAAAATTCTTTAAATTCTCTTAAATGCTCTATAAATGCTGCCCTCGAGCGTAAATGCTTGACATATTCTCATGAGAATTTGCTGAACATAAATTCTCGGACATTTAAGAACACTATTCTGAGGTCGTTGGTTATGACTCCTAAGCCAAAATTTAAAAAAACAAAATGGCGAAGGTATTTTGCAAAAAGTTATAAGAAATCATTGAATTTTGAATTTAATTAACCACAAATCAATTAAAAGTGTTCTAAAACTGTGCTTAATTCTGGATACAGAAAAATATGTTCACTTTTAGCAGCAGATTGCATTTTGTGGAATTAAATTCCAATGGATAACTTTTTGATGCATTAATGGATTTACTCCATTAATCCATCAAAAAGTTATACACTTTTGGAGCGAACGGTTTTTTTTATATCGGAACGTTTGTTTCACGAGTCAATCGCGACGGTCAACTTCAGGTGGAATCATTACGTACTTAAGAGATACGTATCAATGAATATCCGCAAATAAAATTTTTTTTCGACTTTTGGCCAGCTTTTTACTATTTTCAACCACTGTTTGACATCACAGTTTAATATTTGTCCTTATAAACATTACTTTCTGAACATTTTTTTTTCACGAAAAAAAAACATTTTCTGTCGTAACACCCAAATACGTTTTTAAATAACTTCTATTCGAAAATTGTATATTATTCTTCTCTTTCTTTTCACTGCCACTATTCTATTTGTTAATTAATTACATGTTTTGTATATCATAAAGTGAAATTAACGATTATCTTGTAAAAACATAATCAGGATGCAGTATATATTCGTTTCGGGGATGACACCGATAGATTATGGTTAATAGTGAGGAGTCGATGAAGCGTGCCCTTCGTAAGGGTTCTCAACATTGAGGGTGTATTGTAACCGAAGAAATGTTCCTGGCATAGTGATCGTTGGAAAACGGATTTCCGGAGGCCGACAATTCCGGCGAAAAATCCCATGTGACAATGATGACGACGAGTCGCATAAACTTGCAAGGGGACGATACTTCTAAATGATGGATGAGTCACTATTTCAAGCACCAAAGCAGGTTAGTTTCACCGCCTATCTATCTAAGAAATTTTGCAGTGGTATAAATTATCGCCCGCGTTACTCGTTAGATTGGTCAAACAAATATGACCTATGTGGACATGGATATAAATGAGATATATCATTTCCATAAAAGTTTTCTGTACTGAACCCAAATCTGAAAAATCTAAAAAAAAAAACATGAAAAAAATGGTTCTACAAAAATTCTTATAATATATTTCACTGAATAAAATTTATTTTTTAACCACCGTTGTGTCATTCTCTTCGCTTTTTGATGCAGAAAAGCTTATTATGCAAAAATGTTTACAGTTCACAATATTTGAAAAATATATTATACAATATTCACAGAGTTTACAGTATTTACAAAGTTTAAAATATTTACAATAAATAAATAAATAATAAATAATAATATTATTAACATTAATATGTTTGTTATTATTATTATAAATATTATTGTTAATATTATAAATGATTACTTGTTATAGTATTTATTATTTATTGATTTATTTATTTCAAGTATTTTAAACATTGTAAACCTGTAAACTCTGTGAATATTGTATATATTGCAAATATTGAAGACTTATTTAAATACAATGAGACAGAAGAAACACTGCAACGATTCGCCTCAAGTAGGGTAAGTCCGGGGTAGATGGTTAAGTATAGTTTTTTCAAGGACCTGTTAAAATAAAATAGAAAGAAAAGAGTTGTTGCAAATTCAAAATGATGACTATGAGAAAGAAGAGGGATAGTTATATGGTACTGGCGACGGGTCTCTATAAACAGCAGCTTGTAACTTTCACATTTTTGATTTAAAAAACTTGAAAAACATCAGAGATGTAGTTTGAATTGTATATAAAATGACCTCATCCGAACAATTTTTCAGGGTATCATATTAAACATATTCCCCATGAAATATGCTCAAAAAAATCTTTTTTTAGAACCTGGATTTTGTCACTACTATGAAGCTTCCTATATGAGGAAGCAAGAAAAAAATATATATATATCAGACTGATCAACTTATAAACTTGGCTTTTAAGAAAAACATTTTATTTGACGATAGGTGTGGTATCCAGCGAAGCAAAGAGTGTGAATATAAATCCTAGAACTTACCACTAAGTCCTACTTCAGGGGGATTATGGGCTCAAACTCAACTCTTGGCAAGAATCCGTTTGTTCACTTTGTTTGCCCGTAAGTCGATTACCATAAATGATGGAAGCATTGTGAAACAAAATTATAGCACTTAATTTAAGTGATTTTCTTTTGCAATGAAATCTTATAATTATATTGTATTTATTTTCTTAAAATTAACTTACTCAGAAAAACATTTATTTGAATTTTCCCTTATGAAAAAAAAGTATTGGAAAAGCACACTTTTTCAAGAGTCGTCAAGAGGCATCAACTCAATGGCTTAGCACCGCGAGAAATACAGCTAATTCCTTCATAGTGTTCCCCCAAAGATCACATGTCGACATTGGTAAAATTATGATGGCGCTTCTGATCCTTGATCAGTAAGTGACATCATTAACGTTCCTTATTGTACGAACCCTCTGCATCCTATTTCCTGCCGACAATACATCCCAGAGCTTCGCTTTCTGATTCTCTTTTTTTCCCTGTACGTTTGTTGTCTGCTGCTCCGAAGTCTGAGTGACAGATCAAGGGCGTTGGAAGAAAGACTGGAATGGGGAGTTAGAGACTGAAAAGAAATATATGGCCAAAAGAAAGAGAGAGAGAGAGAGAGAAAGAGAGAGATGGATATGGAGTGAGATTAGAAGAGAGGAAGGAGAGAACAAGAGAGAAAGAAAGGGAAGAGCGAAAGTCACCCTTCTGAACTTCCCCAGCGAGTACGACTCACCCCAATTGCGATGATACAAACCCGTGAAGGGACATCGAGCTCTAATACCAGAATGACTGCCTGACACTGTGACGTCTGCCACTTGGGATTTCTGTCTTCTGAAAATCTGGATTAAAACTGAGTATGGCAGATTATTCTTCACGATTACACGTTGTCGGAAAACATTGAAATATTATATTTTAAATGTAAAACAATGAGAAGTATCAGAAACTGATATTGATGAGAGCAGGAAGACTATAATAACTTACAGAAAAACTTTGTGCATCAATTTTGTTACCTTTTGTTTTCTGTTACAGTTCTGAAAATTAAAATTACCAGTCTGAATCTATTACTTGAACTTAGACATAGCACATGCCAAAGATGGTAAAGAAAATATTAGTCATAACTAATATCAAATGGGAACTCTATTTTCTCATTTCATACATGATGGAATACAGTTAACACAATTTAATTTTTGGCAGTTGTGTGGAAAAGAAAAAAAATTATTCACAGTTGTTTTATCTAGTTTTCATTCCCAGTGACTTAATTTGTGTAAACTCCTAACACGACCTAAAGGCCGTTAGAAAGTGAAAGACTAATTCCTTTTTTCTTACTGTTTAGTGACTTAAGAAGCTTAAATCGGTGAGTTCTACGATGAGTATGCTATCGCTTTGTTTCTTGTACAAAAGAATTTATCTGCGCGTTTCAGGTGAGGATATTTTCTGAAATATTTCCATTGACTAATATTCTTCATATAGGTCATTTTCATAAATAAGTCTTAAATATGCTCTTTAGAATTTTTTATGCACTTACTTGCACCTTATCCACTAAATGCTGTTTAAAAAATTAAATTTAATAAGTTAAATTTTAATAAATTAAAAAATATTTCTTAATAATAATTATTCAATAAAATGTTACCATTTTGTAAAAATTGTCGTGTCCCTTATGGTGTACAGATTAAGGAATTTAATTAATTATTGAGATCGTTCCAGATGTATATTACAAAATATCAAATAACTTGTTTTTTGTAGAAAATGTCAAAGATATTATTGATCGGATAGGTAGGGTGAAGAACGAGATTTTTTTTCGGCAAATAAGCGTTTTATTTCGTCAACGCCATCTATGAATAGACTACTGTTAAATCTTGAGCAAGCCGGGTCATTTAATTTGTGTTTGACAGTCATTGAAAGCACCTAACCTCGTGAATTTTAACGAAAATGGAAAAAAGTGAATTTCGTGTTCTGATTAAGCATTATTTTTTACGTAAAAAAACCCATTACTGAAACGAAAGAAAGGCTTGATAAATACTATGGGAACTCTGTACCAACAATTTCAATGGTTAAGAAGTGGTTTACTGAGTTTCGTTGTGGTCGTACCAGCACAAGTGATGCCGAACGTTCAGGTCGCCCAAAAGAGGTCATCATGCCAGAAATCGTTAATTAAATCCATGGAATGATATTGGACGATAGGAGAGTGGAAGTGCGTGAGGTGGCCGAGACTGTAGGTATTTCAACTGAGCGGGTACATCACATTTTACATGAATATTTGGACATGAGAAAACTATCCGCGAGATGGGTGCCGCGATTGCTCACACTTGATCATAAGCACAGCTGTATATCCACTTCAAAGGAGTGTTTAAAGATGTTCAACAGTAATCCGAACGAGTTTTTGCGCCGTTTTGTAACCGTGGACGAAACATGGATCCATCAAAACTCATCAGAGGCTAAGGAACAATCGAAACAGTGGGTTTCTTCCAATGAACGTGCACCAGAGAAGGCCAAGGTCAGTTTGTCGGCCAACAATGTCATGGCCACAATTTTTTGGGATACACGCAGAATCAATCACATCGATTACCTTCAGAAGGGTAAAAAAATCAATGACCAATATTATTCATAGCTTTTGGACAGATTTGATATTGATTTGAAGAAAAAACCACCACATTTGTCGAAGAAAAAAGAAGAACAAAGTGCTGTTCCATCAGGACAATGCACGGGTGCACACGTGTGTAGTCACGATGGCAAAAATCCATAAATTGAGCTACCAACTGCTACCTCATCCAGCATATTCTCCAAATTTAGTGCCCTCCGACTATTTCCTGTTTCCAAACCTGAAGAAATGGCTGGTCGGTAAGAGATTTGGGTCGAATGAAGAGGTCATCACTGAAACAAACGCCTATTAAGAGGGCCTTGAGAAAACCTATTATTTGGTAGGAATAAAAAAAATGGAAACACGCTGGACTAAATTTATCGAACTAGAAAGAGATTATGTTAAGAAATACATAGAATGCTTATTTGCCGAAAAAAATCTCTTATTCAAAAAGTCACTGATTTATCAAACAGCCCTCGTACTTACTCTCAGTGTAATAAATATTTTTAGGAATAGCAAACAATATACAATGAATTCAATATATACATCAATCGAAAACGCATTACCATCTACAATTCTCACTTTTGTGTTACGAATTCAACAGGACTTTCCATAAATATTAAATCCACTCGGAGGATTGACGTCTACCAGTCTCCATGTTCTCAGAGTCAACCATTCGTACAAATGCCTTCGTACAAAGGAAAGTACAGTCAAGACTAGACACGAGACTCAGGAGAAATGGATGCCGAATACCAATGACACTAATATTCCCGGAGACGGTAATCATTTCTATGAATAACGCATCACAGCATTATAAAGGCACCTTGTCGTTGATTTGTTAGGAAACGTAGTAAATCCATCAAATGAGAATAGCATGTATATACTCGTACTTTAAACGGCAACCTTCCTCAATAATACTTCCTTCATGGAATATTAATGCCTTTTAGAATCACTGAATTGTATAAACCCCTCGTATAGTGTTTTGAAATAAGATGCTTTTTATGATTAATCAAACTCAAATCTAATTTTCAAAAAGGTATAATAAGTAAATTTTAATTGTCATTTATTACAAGTCGTGCAAAGCATATTCAATTAATTACCTAAACATGGAAGACTAATTTTCAAACACGCCTATCAAAATAAAAAGTTGACAATCCGGATTCAAAATTAGTCGCAGTTCTTTTTGATCATAGTTCGTGGGAAAACAAATTTTGTAATTTGAAGAAATATTTATCATAATTATGTAACTTCAATTATGTAACTTCACTTCACTCTCACCTCACCTCACTCTCACCTCCCTTCAATTTTTTTCGAAATTGACGGCGCCTTTTAATTTTGACGTTTCAAAATGTACCGATGACATTCGTGGCCTTGTGGTTAGATGAATAAAACTTTTATGTGATTGTGGAATGCAAAAGATATTTAAGAAATCTTGTGTATAAATACTTCTACCATGGAATTATAATCATAAACAAAGTGTCTAACTTTGAAATGGCTTCGAATATCATCAAAATTCGAAGGCGTTGTGGATTTCGAAAAAAATTGAAGGGAGGTGAGAGTGAGGTGAGAGTGAAGTGAACTTACGTAATTGACCCCAGATTCCTAAATAAATACCTTTATTCGGAGTTGAACTATTACAGTTTCTTTGATCTTGAAGGGCTATATTTCGAGAGTTACATGTAAAATTTTCAGGTAAAAATTGACTGAAGTGAAGTTAGGTAATTAAACCCAGGGTCATTTAAACAAATTAAGGGGTATGGGGAAGAAAATTTTACACTCAGCACCATCCTATTGATATATTCACAGTGGCATAGAGTAAACTGAAACTACTGCTGTCAGAATCTATTAAGGCATTTTCAAAATGTGTTTTTAGATATCTTTAAAGGGTCGCAAATACTCACCTTGATATATTTCTTTGTTTGTATAACATTAAATGTTTACCACACGGTATCGCGAATGCCCGTGAGTAAATTTAACTTTGGTATCTTAACATGACAGTTTGACGTACCCTCACGCATGGTAACACGGCAACGCGACTCGTGCGAAATGAATCTTCCCCTTGGCGTGGCATGTTCTATAGTCGTTGTACCTATCACATTATAACATCGTTGTTTGAAAAAGTAAAACAAATCTAGTGTTTTTACGCGCAAAATAATGTTGCTACGTAAATGTATTTAAAGTTCGGGTTCTGAGGTTTTAACTAATAATCAAACACATAAATCTCCTTAATTTATTTGTGAGAATATGTAATTTATTGAGATTAGCGATGATTATTTATAAAGTTAATACAATGTTCGTAGGTTCGCGTGTTACGGAAAATATTGTCTGCAACGCTTTTGACTCGGCGGTGAGCGAACGCGAATCTCGTGGAAAAGCCAGAGATACGACCGCGTCGCGAGTTCGGGCAAGAGTGTAATTATCACCTCACCTCATCGAGTCATGGTAACAACTGAAGGAACGACGTTTAATCGTCCAGGAATTCTTGCTTTTTGATTCCCCACATTTCAACAGGAAATTTAGCAATCCCGGTTATAGATACTACCGAAATTCCATACTCGAGAGATGTGTCATGAAAACGCACGCCACAATCCTAAAATTCCTTAGTAATGTACATTTCAGTAATTGCTACTGACACCATAAATCTCAGGTTTACACAATATGAAAAATGGTTATTACTCTATAACAATAAGGCACCTTAGAAAGTGGGAACTCTGGATAACCTTAAACCGAAGGCCAAAACTTAAGAATAACTGTTTTACGGTTTCCACCGTTTAAACATCTAAAAAGATCACATTTACGAAAATCTTATAAATATAAAGATTATGTATTTTCAATTTTCATTCGCAACTATGGGGCACGTAAATATAATATTAAAACGTGAATTTATACACATAATGGTACTCCAAGATATTCCAATGCACAGTTCGATGGGTCCTATAAGGAAGTACACAACTCAGAGTGACGGATAGAAACTACGTAACTCGTGCTGTCAAATATAATCTAGGGTAGGTTATCCAGTGAATGAACACTTAAGGAAATCACTGATTACAACTAGTCCGTTTTACGTTATAATAATTGATTTTTCTTACAAAACATTTGAAAATAGATTCTTAAAGGTTAAAATTTCATAATCCGATAGGCAAATTTTGTTTTTACCAAAAAACTTTATAAAAACTAATTAAATAGTGCAAAATTAACGAAAACACCAGTGAATGAACACTGTGAGCCAATCAATGAACCGTAGAGCACCAATGAATAAACATTATAGTCACTATAAATTAGAATTAGGATTTAGGTACAAAAATTACACAGGTACATTAAAAAATGAGCAATTAAATAATGTAAAATAATAAAAAGCGTTGCGTAATTCATTAAATATATTATTTCAATAAAAAGCACAAGACATTCACGTATAAAGAATGACAGGAACACAAAACTTTAACGCAGAAATAGGTCAACTTTTTCCCATTTTTATTACTTTTAGGTTTGTAACTTTTTATTGCAATATTTATTATATTGCAATATTTATTATTATAATATCAAAAAATCTCTAACCAGTGTTTTTGAGTAAATATTAGAATAAAAAAATCTGCACATCGGGACACTTGCGCACTTCGCGACGCTTGCGCTCTTCGGGACGCTTGCGCGCTTCGGGTAGCTTGCGCGATTCGCAACGCTTGCGCCCTTCGGGACGCTAGCGCGCTTCGGGACGTTTGCGCGCTTCGCGACGTTTGCGTCCTTCGGAACGTTATTGTTTTAATTATTTTTATTTTAAATTAAGGGAACTCATTTACTTAAAGTTCTATCGACCTTAAGGAACACATTCTCACCAGAACACTCGCGCTTCGCGCTCTATATTTGACATAAACCTCGCGTGATTTGTTCGTAGCGCTTTGTGTTTTGGAAAATTTCATTGTCAAGCTTCGATTGTTTAGATTAATTTTGTAATATTTTCTCATATCTCACGTTTTTTGGCGGAAAAATATATTTTATTTTTTAAAAACAATTTTCACGAGTAAAACGAAAAATACTTACTTTATCAAAAAATGGTCAAAATAAAATTTGTAGATCTTTTAAAGACCATTAATTATGTTTCTTATCACTTTTTCTGTATCTGGCGTTATTTGGCTTCAAATTTGAATTCTTGTTTTTTCAAAAAAATTTAAAAAGTTTTTATGCCATTCCTATAGAACATTCAAAAAGAAACATTTTTCATCTCTTGACTTTTTTTCATATCGTGCGTTGTTTGGCTTCAAATTGTAATTGTTTTTCGTTTTTTTGAATTTTCGAAATGCCATAAATCTGAAAAATATTCTTTTATCGAAAAACGTCATAAGGATAAATTGTTTTACTTTTTGAGTAGTACGCATATCCGTACATAGACTTTGTAAATTAAAAAAAAGTGGTTTCAAAAATTTTCAAAATGCTCCAACTTTTTGAATTTTTATACAAAATGTCTGGCTAACGAACTTGACCTTCATTTAGGACACTAAATGAGTATACCAAAGGCCAATCCAATTGGTCTCTATTTCGAAAGTTATCGTACACACAAACTAAAAATCCTCAGACAAAGACACAGACACACACACGCACACACACTCAGAGAGAGAGAGAGAGAGACAGACTTTAACAACAAAAAGTCTAATAATATAACCATTTACTATTAGCTTCGATATTTATAATGACTATTAAAAAAAAGGAACTAATTTACACCTAACATTAATAACGAAGCAACAGCGAGGTCTCCGTGAAATGCTGTTCAGTCACTGGACATGCGGGGTCACAGTTTTGATCCAATAACCGAACACAGCGTTCGTTCACTGGAACACAGGTAATTCAAAGGCCCAGTGCGTAAACACCCGTTTATTAGTAAAAAACCGAACTTTTTGTGAAAAGAGTTTGTGGTAAATTAAATAATAATATCTTGTAACTATGCACAACTTTGGTGCACCAAATGTAAAGAATTTTTTTTTAAGCAGTGTAAACAAGGAGTTCCTTAGGCCACCTTATAGTGGCCGACGACTTTCTCTCCATCACTCACTATGATCCATGATGATTCACATTCAAATAATTTTTTTAATTATTTACAAAAGGTTACTACAATGAATCGTATATGAAACTCTTTAAAATTACTTCAAGATTCCGAATATATGTATAGAAAATCATAAAGACTTTAGCTTTGAAAGGTTATATTTATGTATTTTTCGCATTAGTGTTCATTCGCTGCGGGGTGTTCAGCCATTGGGTCACTCACCCTACAAAACTGGCAGTGATTTTTTGGATTTTGAATTACCATCAGAAACTTTTGAAGAGTATTGAAAGCCGAATTAAAAATGCTTGAATTTTTATATGCATTGATGTTAAGCGTATTAATTGATAATAATATTATAATTATTAATACTAATTAAACTTCGGAGACGGTCTCCTAAAATATTGGAATCTGTGACTTAGTTTTTGTCCGCTACCGTGAGATGTGTATTTTCTATCCATCACTGCGAGTTGCATTGATTATATTTGTCAGCGCGAGTTATGTATGGTACATATTATAGTTTCTATCCGTCACTGTGAATTGCGTACTTACTTATAGGACCCATCGAGTTATATGTTCCCATGATCATGAAGTAAATTAAATAATGACCTGAAAAATATTGTTTTTGTGTAAGATGGTTTTAATTTTATACAGCCTAATTTGGTTTAACATTTTATGAGATCTTAACAATCTTATTAAGTGATATTATCATCATCATTTCAATTGATGTTTCTATTCCATGATCTACCAAATGATCAAATTTCTACATTTGACGTGTCGCAAGGAAAAGGATCTTAAGGAATGTTGGAATTTTTTTATTTAATCTATTTTGGAAAGAGCAATTTATAAACTATAAAAAAATTAAAAATTCGAAACTCGATTATTGGCCCTTAACATCCTTTTTCCCACGACAGGTTACATATATACAAATACATATTGTGAAATGATTTTCCCGGCTCAATCGATTTACATTGGAAAATAGTGACATTTTTTTAACATTTCTGTAACAAGCGGAAAATATTTTAACATCACTGATAAGACAAGATCAATTTTTTCTTGGCAGGCGAGAAAAAACCGATTTCGTTCTTTTCTTATCAAATTTCGCTCGAATGCATCAAAGATGGAAGTTTCAGTATTGCACGAGTACTGACATCAGGAAAAAAGATATCTCCGCTGGAAGTTGGTATACAACTGGCGCCATATCAAAAAATACTACTGTACAGGCGAGGTACGATGACAGTATTAGAAGTGGTACTGATTCAGTTCTAGAATCGGTAAAAGGATGAATACTGTTTCATTAATGGTTTGATATTATACTAATGATGATGATACTGACTAGTACTCGGCCAACTCTCAGCTGAGTTCTCTAGCCAAAGCTTCGGATTGAAATTCATTCCGAACCAATCCAAATAATTCCAGAATTTGTATCCGAATCAAACAGTTTTATTCCGATCTAATCCGAAGAAAGTTTTCAATCCGAATCAATCCGATGGCTATTCAAAATCAATTCGAACCTTTAATCCGAATGAATTCGAATGGATCCGGTCAATTAAAATTAATCAGAATTAATCCGATCTTTCAATCCGAATGATTCTGGTCAAGCCAAATAAATCCGAACTTTCAATCCGATTTAACTCGGATTGAATATTCGGATAAATTCTGATTAATTCGGATTGACCAAATTCATTCGGATTAAAGGTTCGGATTGATTTTGAATGTACCTCGGATTAATTCGGATTAAAAACTTGCTTCGGATTAAATTGGAATGAAATTGTTTGATTCGAATAAAAATTCCGGAATGATTCGGAAAATTTCAGATTGGTTCGGAATGAATTTCAATTCGAAGCTTTCGCTAGGGTTCTCTTTAATACTAATGCCAGTACTGTAACCACTACTGGCGAATAACAGCGTCAGTTATAAATTTCCTCCCGGGACTAGTCTACATAGTTAAAATAGAATAATATCGATAACGCACACTTTGTAAGAAAATCATGAATCTGCATTCATATGACCGAAATTTGCGATTACATAACGCGGATTTTGTAACTTTCAGAGCAGGTTAAACTTTCAGATTTCAGGGACATTGTGTATACGTTAATGCGTTTCAAGTTTGTCGTCTTCCCGAAGGGATCATAATTCACTTACCGCGACTTCTGTGTGTTTACGAGGGTGACTATCGATTTCGAATCATCGGTGCATCAAACGAGAAATCCTCTCCATCCTTCTACATGCTATTGAACGCTTAGTATCACTTCCATCGCTGTATCGCTCAATTCCCAGGATGTTAATTTTTCAGGGACTCTCCAGGGGACCCAGTCGCTCCAGGGCACACTAAGGGTATTTCAATTGTTCATCATTATCTGCAAAATAATTCAACGGTACTTCATGCATACTAGCAGTAAATTGCGGTTCGATAATTGGCCAGTAGCGTACGTTAGTGGTGGCAATCGATGTTAATGCACATTTTAATTGTCAGTTTAAGGCGATCCTTTGTGATACGCACGATACCGAAAATGTGAACACTCTTTGTAAGCTAATATGCTGAAAAAGGTTGATTATTAGATTTTAGCATATAATGTGAATATATAATAGCTTGAAATTGGAAATTATAACCACAATACCAACTGATCGAATTGCTTAATACAAGCTCGGTTCACTCCGTGGAACTAATATGATAGGATCGTGCGCCATCTAGGAGGGACACGGTACTATAATATTAAACAATGAGCATATATTAATGCTTGTATATGTATATGTGGGCGTCCATATGATACTATAACTCATATTGAATCTATCGGTATCATACTCATGTCTCGAATACAGCCAGAAGTGGATATATTTTCAGTTTCAAAAAAAAAAGAAAAGGGCCTTTATTGTCGGTCGTCATAAGAAGTGCAGCATTCTGTTATTTAGCTGTGTATTTTGGGTTTTTTTTTCCCTTGAAATACATCAGCTGATGCGGTTTAAAACAATTTGAGTTCCATTTCCTGTAAATAAATTTTATAAATTAAAATAAATAATTTTATAAAAAAATTTATATTCAAATTTTTTGTACCAATTTCAAGTCCTCTCAAAATGCAGGATAATAATTGTAAAATTATACCAATTGGTTTGTCAGACTCTATAAAGAATATGAGCCCAAGAAATTAAAAAAATATTAATTATTTCAAAAATCATTATTTTTATAAAACGTCGAGTTTTGTGATATTTCTTTTTACAATGTCTTCTTTAAAAAATTACAAAGTGACTTCGTACTGAATTCATTTGAAACAGATTTTGATAGATAGTTTTTAACGTACTTGAAAGAAAAAAATGTAACCTTTTATGTAATTTAATTTAGGAGAACTTAGACGATAATCGAAAAACACGTGGTCTCATAATTCTGACGGGTGTTGTATATATTTATATAAATATTTTGTACGTCGTTGTATAATTGTAATACTGGTCTTGAAAAATACAAGAAATTAAAAAAATTTTAGTTGAATATTTTTTTGCATATGGGTAATTCTCCACAGATAGGACACTTTTGTGTCCAAGGATTATATTACTTAAACTATTTGTTGTATTGGTGCCAAACTCTGTAAAGATCTTCATTTTAGTACCTTATAACAAGTTC
>JAUEJJ010011285.1:0-17096 GCA_032164275.1 Synergus coniferae | reverse complement strand
CCTGATCAAGTCAATCTGTTGACAAATGTCAAAGTTATTCAATGTTTCCATACCGACATAAAAGATGGTGCACCCTGTATATAACTAACATTTCAACTTTTGCTTGCATATACCTGTAGAGGCGCTGTCTGCAGCCTGATTTTGGTGGCGCCAAGTCGTAGTTTTTCAAATTCATATTTTTAATAAACTGATTTTTTTCGAAACATTAGTGAAAATATTATTAGGAAAACAAACAAAGAATTTATAAATAACTGAAAGTTGAAACGTTGTTTTATCAGTTTTTGAAATGTACATACATATTTAGAAATTGTGTCAAAATGAAACTTATCCAAATGATTCTTATTGTTCTATAAAAAATCAAATTATTCAATCGCGATATTATTCTTCCCTCTGAAAATTTTTTAAATAACAATTTAGAAATATTGTGAATTTATGTTAAAATTTGCACCTTCGTAACGCAATGAATCTAGGGACTAACAAAAAATACCGAATATATAAATTGATGTAAAATGAAAACACCGAATTACAAATGCCTGAATTTTGAAATTTACAAAATCCAAAATTTATTGAATTATAAAATAACTAGGTAAATTAATTAGTACATATTTATAATAATAATTAATTCCTTAATTGTTACGTGCCAGCCTCCAGGAAATATTTTTTAAATTTATTTTAATTTTATACATTTTATGACTTAAATAATTTTTTTGAATTTGTAAATTATAAATTCGACATCATTTCCCAATAAGGTAGACAACACGCTAAAGTATTTCCTTGATGCAACCGGCTAACGTAACCTGAGCCGTCCACATGACAACGCAAACGCTACATTGCGAAATAATGAATATGTTCTTGAAATAATCAAGCAATTTTATTCTTAGTTGCTCTAATATTTTATTCTTGCGTATTATATATATATATATATAATTCTTTCTCTTAAAACTAATTACCTAAAAAACATAAAATCAAAACACGACTCCACGTGGATGAACGAAGCATGAATGGGAACGCATGAGAATAATGACTCATTATATCATGCACGTGTACCTATATTATGCTACGCCTCTTACACATGATCTCTACTGTCACGACGGGCGGCCATACTTTTTAGAATAAGATTGTGATTATGCCAACGTGCTAACAGCTGTTCCCTCCACTCACCTCCTTCACACAACCTCCAGTTCTCAGGTTCGTCCTTCCGCTTCCTGCAGCTGAGAATTCCTGATCTACATTACTAACAATAAAATAATGCTCTAGGAATTTAATCCAATTGCCAATATTTTTCTCTAAGTTTTATATAATAAATGTTCAATCGAATTGAAAAATAGAACTTGCAATATTTTTCTGAATATTGCGAATCGACATAACTTGCAATATCTCTTCGAATTTTGCAAACCATTACAATTTTATAATTCATAAAAGCTTTCAACTATATTTTATGAAGCAATGAACCGTTGAAATCACATTCAAATGCAAACTCAGCAAATTCCTACACGTGAGCACACGAGCAAGAGTTTCTTGCTCTGAATTTTCTTAAGTCTGACCCAAGTCCATCAACCTGAAAATCCTGACTTCTCAATAATTTTCCACCCCACCTGTCAAAAGCGCTCTAAATAAGGAATCATAAAAACCATACAATCAGTCACCTTTCCGTAGTTCGACGAGCTTCTCCTCTGGATTGAGAAGTCTCAGGATTAAAAGTAACCTTAAAACTCGACGCCAGTCTCGTTAGTAAAAAGATCGAGTGCCGCAGTATCAAGGGTAGCTCCTTATATCTGTCTGCTAATTTCGGGTAAGCCGCTAGTTACGAGAAAAGTCGTGCCAAGATTATGTAGCCGGTCCGATCAAGTATAGGAGACGTAAAACTCCCTCAAGATGAATTCGCTTTGGGATAAAATCCTTCGGGACTAAGTAAATAGCTAGTCAGGCAAAAGGTCTGTCGTTCTAACGGTATTTACCCCGAAAGATTTTAGGCTGCCAGAAGGAGGTGATCCGGGACTTCTTCCGCGAAGTTTAGTATATACGATGTTGGCAAAAAGCAGTACCAAAAGGGTGCGCATCCTATTCGCTTGAACTTGCCTGGAAGGTCTATTGACCCTGCGTTCTGCCCGTCACACAATTAGGGTGACTCTCTCTATGATAAACGAAGTGAATTTGGCTCTCAGAATCAGAAATCCCCCTCTGAAATTCTCTGTCTACCTTGTAAAGGAAAATTAAATGCAAAGACTATATATTCACACTCGAATCTCAAAACGAGTGGGAATTAATAGTCAAATCATTGGGCACCGGGCCCACGGAAAAATATGCAGGAAAGGGCGTTAGAATCTAATCGCCTTCGTGCCTTCCAGTTTAAAGCCATCTGTGGCGACGAGGAATTGAAGGTGTTATTGGATGAAGATCCAACCTAGCAACAACAATTGGCACAAACACTGATTGTGACCCGAGGAGCATTTTTCCCAACGTTTAAAAGCCATGGGAAAAATCCAAAAGTATGAGAAATAGGTACCACACCAACTGAACGATAGACAAATGGAAAATCGAAAAACCATTTGTGAAATGCTGCTTCAACGGTTCGAAAGGAAATCTTTTCTGCATCGAATTGTCACGGGGGATGAAAAATGGATTTATTTCGAGAACCCGAAGCGGAAAAAATCATGGCTTTCACCTGGTGAGGTCGGCCCATCGACTCCAAGGCCAAATCGCTTTGGCCGTAAGACAATGCTCTGTATTTGGTGGGACCAGTGTGGTGTGGTGTACTTCGAGTTATTAAAACCTGGTGAGACGATGAATATGGATCGCTACTGACAACAAATTATCAATTTGAATCATGCGTTGATCGATAAACGTCCGGATTGGGCCCGAAGACATGGCAAAGTTATCCTACAACATGACAACGCACCGTCTTATACCGCTAAATTGGTGAAGAACATATTAAAAGCATTGAATTGGGAAATATTATCGCACCCACCGTACTCTCCAGACCTCGCCCCGTCCGACTATCACCTTTTCGCATCGATGGGACACTCACTCGCAGAGCAGCGCTTCGCCAATTTTGAAGAAGTCGAAAAATGGCTCGTCGAATGGTTTGCCTCGAAAGAGAAAAAGTTTTTTTGGAATGGTATCCATGATTTGCCTGAAAGATGGGCAAAATGTGTAGAATCCAATGGTCAATACTTCGAATCAAAAATTTTTGAGATTCCTTTGAGAATTTAGTGTTTTCTTTATTGAAAAAACAGGCAAACTTCAACTAACACCCCTGGTAATCTCTGGATTCTGAAACTTGAAAATTCTGGAACTTATATTTTGTTATTATTAATTTATTTTTCAAAACATTTGTCAAGCCGTGTAATTAATTGATATCTATTTTTTCGGTACTTTTGGTTAGAATCTAGATTAAAAATACTATAACATTTTTAATTGAAATACAATATGAGAAGAAAATTTCTCTTCTCGCATCTATAAATTTTACCTTGCTTAAAAGAAATCATAAGGAGCACAATAATTAATTAATTAAGGGGGGAAGTACCCGAAGAGGCCGAAAAAAAGTACTTTTTCGCGATTTATTTTTGGGAAAATGTAAACAGTGCACATCAAATTGGTATCAAATATATTTAGGGTAATGTTCAAAGAATAAAAAAATATATTTTACATTATGAAAAAATGAAAAATTAAGTGACTTTTGGTGGTTCCCGTAAGTCGTGTCGCCGTTGACATCGGAATCGGCGTAAAGGATCCTGACCACAATTTTCATCTGAAATCATAATATCAAACATTATTTCACTCAGGAGGGTTTCTTTATCCTAGATAGACTATGATCTTTAGAAAATTCGAACATTAATCATTAAAATGAGGCTTCAAAAAAAAATTTGGCTTTTTTGCAAAAATTTTCGATCATTTTCGCGTTAAAAAATATCTAAAAATAATTTTTTCTTTAAGTCCGTAGTCTATCTAGAGTAGTTTCTTATGCTCTTCAAAAAAAAAAGTTGGATGAAGGGAATCGGTCCAATACTTTTTCCGTAATCTTTTACGCCAATTTTGAAACATAGTTCTGAGGAAACGTTTAAAGTTTGCGGTCGAAGAAAAAGAAACTTACCTAAGTTGGACGCTAATCAGCTCCACCAGGCTCGTAGAGTAAGGAGTATTCTAAGAAATATCGATGTGTGAACTAAAATACGTACGCACACACATCTTGTAACAGTCGTATCATTTACACTAAATGTTTGGAAAGAAAAATAAACCGGTGATCCAGATAACGCGGACAGCAGGGATCCTTGGCACCAGACGCGCTCGGTCGGCTCGACGCCAACCACTATCAAGTGGCATATCATCCATAATTTTCAAGATCAGCTCTTGAAATTTTGCAATAATTTTCTTAAAACATATACCTATCGATTAAGACCATAAAAAATAATCGATTTTTTGGGGTACTTCCTCCCTTAAACTAAAAAGAATTCAATATTAAAATTAATATTAATATTAAAACCTTCCGAAGTGTCAGCAGCCGATTTCAATGAAACTTTGCTATGTTGTAGAGGGGAAGAAAAAAGAGATACGTATTTTTTTTATCTGCCGATATACACTTTGAAGGGGGTTAAAACCATCTCCAAAGTTCACCCCCCAAAACAATTTTTTCACGCTATATCTGTTTCTATGCAACGTTTTTTTCAAATCAATTGGAGATTGCTTGTTATTGAAAGACGATATTAAATACAGCATTTGGATATCTGAGGGTTGCATCCCTTATTTTTTATAAGGGTAAAAGTGTTTTTTTTTATAACTTTTTTCTCCATAAAATTTCTAAGACTCGTCAAATATTTATAAAACTAATTTTATTGTGAATAAAATAAGATTCTGAAGTTGACGTGTTTCAATATTTTTCGGAAAAATGGATTTCAAGATGGTCAACTACCCTTTTTTTAGTATATTTTAGTTTTCTTTGAAAAATTTTCTACAGAAAACAAATGTAAGTGTATTTGCCCGAAAGTGTGTTAATTCAAAATAGTTGTATGACATGATTAAAAGTTTTTTAAAATCAGAGAAGCATAAGTATATCTCGTAAGCATTATTTAAATTATTAAGAAGAGCATTATTTAGAGTGCATTAATACAAATGCTACATATGCTACTTTAATGTGCAAAATTTTTCAAAGAAAGATAAGCACTAATAAAGGGCAGTTTACCCTCTTGAAATGCATTTTTCTGAAAAATATCGAAACACGTAAACTACAGAATATTATTTTCTTAGAATAAAATTAGTTTTATAAATATTTAATAATTTTTAGAATTTTCGTAGAGAAAAAAATTTAAAAAAAAAACACTCACCCTTACAAAAAATTGAAGTCCGCCAAAATGTATTTATGATTATAAATATCTTTATAATCATGAATCGTTTTGGCGATCATCTATGATTCTTTTCTTTCGTCGTCTGGGCATTCTAACCTCACCTCTCAATAACTTAGAAATATTTTCACATCTTGGAAAATATTTCTAAGTCCCTAAAATATAACTATGCCACAATGATCTCTCTTCAACGAACGTGCTCCTAATATAGTTAAAATCATCGTCCCCTCTCTTGCGACCCTCGATATCGCTCCTACCTAACGACACTCTGAGAATTCCCACTTTTTCGCAAGGACCAATCCCCGACTAGTTACCCTTACCATGAGAGCAACGATGTCTTCGGCCGGTTATATAACCAGCAGGCCAGAACAAAAAGTTAGTCCGTAAGTTCTAAACTTACTTTTGATCATTCTCACATTATAAAATTGCATTTCATTATTATTAATAAATCGTTTTATTTAAACCCTACACTAATCTTCAAATTTATTTTAAATATAATTCCTCTCCCACTTAATTCAAGTTTAGATATCGAGTTAACCCACAATTCGTTATCAAAATAAAGGATGCAACCCTCGGAGATCCAAATACTGTATTAATTATCGCCTTTCAATAACAAGCGAACTCCAATTGGTTTGAAAAACAAATGTTGAATAGAAACTGAGATAACGTAAAAAAACTGTTTTGGGGGTGCACTTTGGGGGTGGTTTTAACCCCTTCAAAGTGTTTATCGGCAGATAAAAAAAATACGTATCTCTTATTATTTTGTCTTCTAAAAGATAGCAAAGTTTCATTGAAATCGGCTCCTAGCTGACACTTCGGAAGGTTTCCTTGTAAGTCAAGTTTCAGAATTAATTAAAAAAATTTATTTTTACCATATTTTAAACTAAGAAACTAATAATATTAATGATGATATTATTTTATATTAGAAATGAGCACAAAAGTTGATATAACTTCGACGCAAGTTTTTCATTACAATAAATTAATATGTACATTATTAAATTTATTTATTATATTATATTTATTATAAATTTCTAAACTTATAAATTTTAGAAATCCAAATTTATTGAATTATAAAATATCCTAAAATTATTTTTATTTAAATAATTAGTTGAATTAATTATTAAATATTTATATATTAAGTAATTAATTAAATTTAATAATTATTTTTTCTAATTATTTATATTAAAATAATTTTAGCCAATTGTATAATTATAATTTTATAATTGATTTTAATTCTCTACATTTTTTACTTGTTATTTATTATTTTTCTCTTTTCTCCCTTGCAACCTACGGAATAGTGCATTAAGGTAAATGCACCTATTTGCGACAGTATAAGGGTTATGACAGAATTAAAAGACCAATACAAAAGTGTAATCCATTCCGATTCGCTAAAAAAATTATTACTGATCTAAGAATATATATATCAACAATGAAAGTTGAAGAGGGCAGCACCTCAATATAGGCTGAAAAGTAGTGGCATATGGTATAGATTTTCGGTGTCCCCACTCCTGGCCCTTGCCGCACCTAGGTACTAATATCTTTGATACTATACTATATTATTACTTTTGAAGAGCGATTCAAAAATCGATATTTTTATCCGATTAATCGATTAAATAGAATCGAGAATTTCAGAATCGATCTTTTAGAATCGATTTTTTTTTTAGATGTTCGCCCATCCCTATTTCATGGTAATTGGACAAAGTTTTGGGTGCTTGAAGTGCTTCAAGTTTGAGATACTTTAGACGTTTTTCTTCTATTACAAAAAGTACTCCAAAAAATCTTACATTGATTTCACGATAAACACAAACACTTCGTTGTGTATCTCCCCTATCAGGATGATTTTTCTCCGTGTGCCTTTCCAACTCTTGGAGCATGGCGGAGTATTTATCCAGTCTTCGGAAAGGTTTGCTAAGACCTGTTGTTAAAACTAAAATTCCAGGAGTGATAGCACCACTCCGTTCCATAAATTCATCCAATTCATCCCTGGTAGTAAAAAAATATATATTAATCTTCATTCTCTTAAAACAGGGTGACCACTCAAATTTCAGGAAATCAATCAGCTTTTTCCTGGTCAAATCGAATGGAAATGTTCGAAAGTTAAAATTACTTGGAAATTCTGTGAAATCCCTTTTATATTTTAAAGAAACCATAAAAATCTTTTATGTAACGCAGGCATGGTTGACTCGTTTTATCAGTCTCTTTTTAGTTCTGAAAGTGACCGTTTACACGATTGGAGGGACGGACTGTACGATTCTAGCTCCATAATACTCCTAGGTCTATTATGACGCTATAATTGTACAGTACCACGCGCATGTGGATCTGCGTCGGTCTATTAACCTACTATGATACTGACACCTGTGTGCGTTCAATGCTACTACATAGTATACTCATTGATGCTCTAACATAAATTTTATTTCACCATCTTTCACGATATGCATAATCCGTCCATTCTGATTTTATTTTCTTTTAACAAAATGGAAAAAGAAAATAGTGACGACAGTGGTGAATTCCATTCGTGCACACCACCCGAGTTACGTGAAGCAGCAAAAAAGGCTAGTGATGATTTGTTGCCTTCGAAATAAAAAATTTCATTACAGCGGGGGCTCCGCCCCCTCCACCCCCGCCAGGGCTGCGCCTTGGACCCCGCGCCCCCACGACATCGACCTGGGTAATTTTTAAAACTCGTAAATCACGCTTTGTTACATAAATTATCGTGTGGACCATGCAGTGAAGGTTTTTATACGCCTCGCGAGTTTGTTACTCGTCTCGGTGTATAAAGACCAACTTTCACTACTAGGTGCACAATGTACTATTAAATTCCTTTAAAATCGAGATTGAATTAAATTGAATTTCTTTGTAATAAAAAGATTAAAAAGAATAACTTTTTTAATTTTTTAAAATTATGTGAATTTCTTTGTTTAGAAACCACTGAAAGTTTTTATAATATTTATAAATATTTTTTAATCATCTGAAAACCCCCGAAACTTGTATAATCTCTTTGAATCCATTTATGTAATCATTTTAAACTTGAATTAAAACTTTAAAATTATTTTGCGTTCTTTGAAAATTCCTCGAAATTTTTGGGAATTTTAACATATTTGAGTTCCGTCGAAATCTTTTTAAATTCTTTGAAATCTTAAAAACTGACTTATTTTCAAAATTGTAGTAATAAACCCTTCGAATTAAAGAAATCAAGTTTTCAAAAAAATTCCCAGTTTTTCCTGATACATAAAATTCAAGATTTTTGGTTTCCACGTTTTTCCCAGTCAGTGGACACCCTGCAGTACTTGTCAGGACTAAATTAAATTGTAATGTATTGTGAGGCATTGAATCCGATTCTTAAGTAAACTAATTATTTATTATTATTATCATTATTATAACACACTCTTTTGCATTCGAAAGACCTTCCTAGTGGCGTTTTCCTTTTCATACTTTCTTTTTGAGATGCATCTCTTTTCAACATACAACATTAGTCAGCCATCATATTTTCATCTTAACTTCCTTGACATCATTGTTTTTTAATATCTTAATGGAACCTTTCAGTCTATTATTCACTCTGGTCCCCAAAATTTTCAAGGAAGTATTCGACGTGAGAACCCATTAAATGTTGTTACGTGCCGGCGCAAAGAAATATTTTTTCCCAAAAATTCATTCATTTCAATTTACGATACTTTAAAAATAAAACTCTTTAAAAGCAAGCGCAGAAATGAAAGTTAATAACACCAAAAATATTTCCTTGATGCCACTGGCAACGGTAACCCGAGCTGTCAACACGACACCTCGGTATATAACAATAGTTAAGTAAGCCTCGAAACATGAAACGATTTTTCAATTAATAATCGCCCCAATTAAAAATTTATAACTAAAAATGTCCTAACAAATGCACCTGAGAATTACAGTAAAAGATTATAATTTCTCTAAGTTAAAATAGCATAATTAGTATAAAGAATGAAAAAGAATGAGAGAATGGAAAAGAATGAAAACGATACTAATGCTTCTCAACGTTCGAGGTACCCAAACACAATGCATTGTGTTATGAGTTATACACGCTACTTCTACTAGCAGACATGGACACACATATCACTACATACGTACAAATTCGGCTTGAAAGCGCCTTATCAATTCACCTCTACTTCATGCTTTTCTATCCGACCTTCAGTTCTCAAATCCGTCCTTCCGCATTCTCATCTCAAGACTCTGACCTACGATTGCGATTAGCATAAAATGCTCTCTTAATCAATTTTAAATAATCTCAAATAATCCGCACATGAATACCTATGTTCTATGTAATAAATGTTCGATCTAAATTGAATTGAAAAATAGAACTTACAAATATTTTACGACTCATAAATGAGGAATATTACGTATTAATAATTCTGCAGGCAGAATGTCGAACAGAGTCCTCAATTAGTTCATATAATGTGCTGAAGAAACCGCATTAATTGCAATTTAGCAATTTCCAAACACTATCGCAATCAACCAGAGAATCTTGCTCTAAATTTCACAATTTATGCCATGTCCTTTGACCAATCAAAAACCTCCAGCTTACCAAATTCCCACCAAATACCTCGATAGCGCATTTACAATAGACGCTACTCAAAATTTTTCTTCGTAGTCTGATGAGCTCCTTCACGGATAAAGAAGTCTCCCGAGTTAGAAACCATCTATTTCGGAAAATCGGTGCCCGTCTCATCTAGTAGTTCGTTTCATCTTAAGTAATTCCCCCCTAGTTGGAATTCTGTTCGCGACGCGTTCGGAAAAAGTCCATAACTCTTGAAGAATATGTTACCAGATAAATTACTTACTCTGATGTTTTGATCAACGAGTAGTGCGGATTCGTGTCCTTAGAAGAGGTCGCTCCATTGAGGCTCAAGTCCCTGAGCTTTTGAATTTTCCTGGGTAATGCATATGTTGCCAGACAAATTACTTGCTCAGGAATTTGATCAGGAGTGTGTGTGCCCGTTGTTAACTCTACCTTGAGAGTTTCCTGCAGTGACAATTTTTGACAAATAAAGCAAGGGCTCCCGTTTCAAACTCGAATCTCAAAACGAGTGGGAATCGACTGCCTACACGTTGAGAACCGGGCTCACAGGAAAATTTACTGGGGAGAGCGTTAGAATTTAATTGCCTTCGCGCCTTCCGGTCAAAAGCCATCAGTGATATTTTTGTGTGATCCTAGTGACCGATCGCGAAGCGTAGGAGAGGAAATACTGCCTATCCAACAACATAATATATGTGCGATTGTAGTGACAATTTCCCAGGACTAGAGTTGTTTTAGTGCAACGAACTATGTTTTTACAAGCTCATCCCAATAGGGAAGAAACCGAATTGCCTCGAGCTTCTCTGCTTCATTCCTAGTGGTAGGACAAGGTACTCTTGGAAAATTCGGTATTGTTCCAATCTATCTCTTATTATAAATTATTGGTGTTCTTGTAAAACCGTCTATTCTCCAATTTAAGAATAAACATTTTATTCTTTCTTTTCTGTGCCTCTCTGACTGTTAAGGACTCGTTTAATTTCGTTTTTGATTTAGTTGGTAACGCAGAAAACTAATGTACCCGAGCCGTTTCGATAATCGATATCGTTGCATCGATTCCGCTAGTAACGCTTGGGTGGTTCACTCTCTTCGTGTTCTGACTTCGAACAAGAAGCATCTTTGTCTTTTGGTCTCTTGCGAGAAACGTGTGTTATCTCGGTGTATATCGGCCAGAAATTTCTAGTGCGAATTTGTGGTCCTCGGATATTCGTTTTTATGCGTTATTTATTAATTTGTGAACGCTGAAAGTGAGCTCGGCGTACGTAAAGATAATAATATGCCTGTGTGATTGTGGATAGAATAAACTGGATCTTTCAAATGAAATTTACGGTTTTATTGGCATAACCCTTATCTCAATAGATGTGCTCATCAGCGCTTTGGAACCTAGAAACCCTAACGCTAACACCGACCTGCCGGAAATATTATAAATTCTTTGACCAGAACTTAATTACGATTTTAATTGGTTCGTAACAATGTAACTTCAAAATCATTAAACACTTAAATTTTTTGGAATTATCAATCATTCTCGAATATATTCAAAAATGAGGTTCCTTGAAATTACGTCCAAAATTTACGGTACGAGGTGCTATTTTGACTTCAAATTCGGATGCAGTGCCTCAAAATACATAGGAATACAATGGTCTCCAGGAAAGTTCTTGACCCTTTTTTTGTGTGGCTGAGTAATTATTAATAAGTAATAAGTAATAACCTATAACGATCCAATATGCAAACAGCTTGTGGATGAGAATTGCAATAAGTAGAATGTATTGATTTCAAACGAGGCGCTATCGTCAGGAATAAATTTCCAACTCTAGCATCAGCACCTTGTAATAAAGCACTATCTAAATTTGAAAGAAGACGTTGATGGGTCTCCAGTACCTCGTGTATGTTTCCGATTAAAAATTTGTATTCTTCTTTCTGTAATCTAAAAAGATATCAAAATAATCAAATTATTAGGCACATAATATAGTACAACTTCCATAAGAGCTCCCTTCATAAGAGCTAAAATGGTCTTGATGAGCTCAGAAGCTTCCCCCACTCACTACAAACCCTACTTACGCGTGTGTATTGCGTACCTTACACACGCATTTCATATACATGCGTAATGTTCGAGCTTGACGCTCAATAATGGGGGCCCCCTATTTCTCGGAATTGTTACCCCTAAACGCTCGTGGACTAGTTCTTATGGAGGTTGAACTGTAAAAGGTTAGTTATATCTAGCATTAAAAAAAAAAGATTGAAAAGAAAGAAGTGTTTAGAATTAATAGACTTACATATTTGATGTCTCAAGAGGCTGTAAAAAGTTTGTCACTAGACCTTGAAGCTCTGCAACATTGGCCCTTTCTGAATCAACTATATCCTTTAATACTATATCACGATTCAGTTTTTGATGTACTGGTAATTCAGGAGGAGACTTTTCCGGCGAAACTTTGACTGACGCATGTCCCGGTTCTAGAAAATAAATAAATATTTGGGTAAATTAGTTGTCATTACATAAATGAACTATGTCGAAAACTACCGTACAAACAGTTGAGATTTGGAATCGAAATTTCAGGTAATACTCAAAGATAAGTATAGATGTGATCTTTAGACTTCCGTATATTGTTAAAATTCTAAGGAAAGTTACTTGATCAAAATATGAAAGCTTGCAAACGACTAAGTGAACAAGGCCACATGACCATGAATAAAAATTTGGAAAAAACGTATACGCTTAATGTTTCACAATTTGACTTATTTTTTAAATCTCTAACACAAAATATTATAAAATATGTAGTTTTCAAACTACAAAGAAGCAAATTTCACCAACCAGAAGCACGATTTAGACCAAACCGCGATTCTTTGCGAGAATGTCACAGATTCCCTTCATGACGTAAAGAGATAGAAATCCTATCCCTTTCTATCTCCTTCTATATCTCGTCTATCACCATCTATCTCTCTCTATCCCGATATCAATCTACATCGATGCTTGTTTTTTTCAATCTTCTCTTTTCTATCCCTTTCTATCTCTTGTCTATCTCATTTCCATCCCCGTCTATCTCTTTTTATCTCCTTATCAGTTACCCTACGTTCATAGCTCTTTCAAGATCCACTTCTCTATTCCTTTCTATTTTTCGTTTATTCTCATCTATACCTTTCTACCTCTTTGTCAATCTCAATTCACTCCTATCCCTTACAATTCCCACTTATATATTCCTTTCTATATCTCACCTAGTCCTGTCTATCTCTTTCTATCTCCTTTTCCATCTCAATTCGCTCCTATGGTATCTCTTTCAAGCCCGACCTCTCTATTAATTTCTATCTGCTGACTATTCTTGTTTATATCTTTCTATTTTTTTGTCAATCTCAAATCGCTTCTATCTTTCTAGCTCCTTGTCGTTCAAAATTCGCTTCTATCGTCTTTAGTTCTCATTTTTCTATCCCTTTCAATCTCTCACCTATCCCTATCTTGCTCTTTCTATCTCCTTATCAATTGAAATTTACTCCTATCTGTCTCAATCCTCTAATTTCTTTCCCACCTTATTTCTAAACCTATCTTTTTCAATGTCTTCTTCTCTGTCTCAGCTTAACACTTTTCTATTCAAATTCATCCTTGTTTATAATATATTATTTCGGTTCAATTATTTCGTTTTAAAGGAGCAATTATTTGCAGTTAATTGAGGGCATATGAAAGGTGCGACCTTTCCATATATATTCTTTCAATTTATTCTTATAATTGTAACGAAGTGGTTTTTCCACCTCTCCTTTAATTTATCCCTGCGGACGCTTCAATTAACCAATGTCAAGATTTAGGGATAAATTAGGAAATCGGAATGTGTGAAGTAAATAAAATGACAAAGATATTTTTTTATAAAATACAAATCTAAACTATTGCTAAATGTGAATGCAATGGTGTGTACGTGCGTGTGTAAAAGTGTGCGCGGTTACAACGTGTGAACATGTGACTCTAAATATTTAAAAGTAGTTGCAATGTGTGAATGTTGTGTATACGTCAGAGCGAGAGGGAGAGCGATAGCGATTACGAGATGTATGCGGTATTACGTCTGTACGTAAACGGTCAGTGTTGGTACGCGGATTGTCGCTGGACGAGGCGGGAGTCGTCTCCTGAGCCTGTCTCTCTCGAAAAGCGGTAAGCGGTACGGTGCGGGGTGAGAGAGAGGGGGCAGGGAGACACTCTGGTCGTCTGTGACGACGCAGCAAGTCAGTCAGGTCGGCCAGTATGGAGTCCCCAGATTCGGCCCAGATTAGCGGTGATGAGCCGATGTAACTCTCAGCTCAACGTACAACCATAGTTGCGCCATTTGATTGGGCGTTGAGTGGCCTTCCGAAGCGGTCACAGGGAGTTCAGGTCAATCCAGATTAGGTTGGGTGTGAAGCCAACGAACCCCTTTGCCCGACACACAGCCATAGTTGCGCCATTTGGTTGTGGATCGGGAGGATCTCCCTTAGTCCCCATAGACGATGTTAAACGAGACAGAATGATTCCCAGAGGATGACCGACCAGGTTACCCTGGACGACGTCGTCCTCTACCTAGTGAATCACGGCTGTAGTTGCGCCATTCAGTCGTGATTCACGTCGGCTTCTCGGCTCGGTTTCCTGGTCACCCTGGTATAGTTGCTCCATTTACCAGGGAGAGCAGTGAGTCTCACTGAGCTCTGCACCTTGACCTAAGTCGGTTTGCAGCTCTCGGCGAACAGTCGGAGAACGTGACTGCAAGTCGCGTATTTTAATTTAAATTAAGATTAGAATATAATAAAAATTGTCTGCTGTAGTGCCCCGTTTTGTAAAAACAGAGCCGAAGATGATTTAAACTTTATCGTTTTCCACTAGGACAAAGAGAAAGACTGTTAATATGGATTATAAATTGTAGACGCGACAACTAACTAACCTAACAAAAATGTCAACTAATTTTATGAAATTTCACGGGATTTAAAAGGATTTAAAGAATTTTTAAAAAATTTGAAGACTTTAAAGGAAATTTTAAAAAGTAGAAAGAAATTTTAAAAAACTTAATGATATTTCAAAAGAATTGAGTAAAGTTGAACGATTTTAAGGAATTTTAAGGGATTTTAAACGCTCTACAAGTGTTTTGTATTTTAAAGAATTTTAAGGGATTTCAAAATAATTCAGAAAAGTTTAAAGATTTTGAAGAAATTTCACAGGATTTCAAGAGAAATCAAAAGATTAAAAAAACTTTTAATTGTAGCTTTCCTTATTACCGTACTTCAATTATCTGAAAAGTCTGTTTTTCACATCAGAAATGGTCTGGGATTATCTTTTAATTAAATTGTCAATAATTTTTCACATGCTTCAATTTTGTTAATGGAAAAAATATGAAATGATGACAAACTCACAAGATAGGTGAAACAAGTGAACAAATTCAAAATATAGGTAAAAAAAAGGTGAATAATGACGACCTGTGATGACTGACAATGGGAAAATATAAAAGTTACATGATTGAACCCTGTAAAATAAATTCTTCGTAAAAAATAAATAATATTGATACATTTACATACCTGGAATTCTGTATTCCTTAACATAATTTGAAGGAAACCATCCAGTTTTGTCATTCAAAGTTCCTTCCCACCAGCCTCCATCGTCAGTCTGTGTTATAGTAATAATATCTCCTTTCTTAAAGCACAGCTGAAAAAATCAATAATCAATACATGTATCACAATTAGGTTCCACAAGCAAAAATTCTTTTTTTTCTTAAGATGTACAGAGTGTAAAAGTGTATAATTTTAAAAAATGCATACTTTTTAAGTAAAACGAAAAGATTAAAATCTTTTTAAAACTTTTAAAATTCTTTAAAATCCTTTTATGGTAAAACTGTTAAAAATTTTTTGAAATCTTTGGAATGTTACAAATTTTTGTATTCCCATAAAATCTTTTTAAGGGCATGCGTTACATACACTAACATCTGAAATTGTCAATACAACTGGCGCAAGAACTATTAAAAATCACTACTGATTTTAACTACGATAACTCAGTGAAAAAAAGAGATAGAACATTAGAAAAAAAAAACAGTTGGAAAGTAAAACCAAGAAATGGTTTATTTATATTTTAGAAATGACAAATGATGAGATTATTTAAACAATTGGAGATTTGGTTATTAATAAAATTATTATTCTAATGACGTGGGGACGTGACATAAGCATTATTTTTTATGTAAAAATACCATTACTGAAACGAAGGAAAGGCTTGATAAATACTATGGGAACTCTGCACCATCAATTTCAATGGTTAAGAGGGCTGTGTACTGGGACTTTTGTAAGCCTATCGTAGCAGGATTGTTATTCCAAAAGTATATTGTAAAATATGACTTATTTGGTATGATTGGATTCATAAAAGAATAATCTATGTCGCTTAGTACACAAATTTTCAAATTTTTTTTTTATATTAAAAATATGAGTGTTCAAAGTTACCCTATTTTTGAAGACAAATTTCTCGAATTGTAATACATAATTCAAAAATTTAAATACTAAGCGACGTAGATTGATTCTTTATAAACAAATTTCTATATTTAGAAAAAGTATTGACTTTAAATAAATATGCGAAAACATCCTGCAACAATAGGTCTTCAAGCAGTAATTTTGAGGCAAAAAACTACCGATCCTAGCGGCAAAATATTTAAGCAGACCTTTGACACGCCTACACACTGTCCTTTACCTCACTCCGGAAAACTTTGTGGACACTGAATACTGTTCGAGCTATACCTGACCTCACTCTAAGCAACATCTGGTACTATTCTTCATCCAACTTTTCGAAATCGAGTATCAGACTCATTTCAGACTTTTCCGTTTCTTGAAAACCGGCAAACGACAAATAGAAGTATAATACAAAATTTTAGTTTTCAAAATATTTCCCAAAAATGGTTCTCTAGTCATTAACAAATTTACATGTTTCTTGAAATTCTGCATCGAATGATATAACACTTTGAAAAGTCAAAAAATTTGATTATTTATTAAAAAATGAAAAATAAGAACCAGGTCAAGCTTATTATTTTCATAATTTAAGCAGATTTAAATGTAATCAGAATTTTAAATTTTAATTGCGAATCTATGACAATTTTTTAACAAATATTGTAGGTACTGAATAGCTGCCTTTGCAAAATTGGCAGACATATAAAAATTTCTTATGATATAATAAATTGTTCAATATAGATTTTGTGAGAATTCAGGCAGAGGTGACTAAATATGCCTCCAAGAATATCGGTTGTTAC
>JAUEJJ010011225.1:0-14027 GCA_032164275.1 Synergus coniferae | reverse complement strand
AAATGACATTCTAGGGGGAAATGTCGGTAAGGTAGGGATGGTAAAATTGATAAATGGCCCTAAAGTAATTTTTGTAACTTTATTTATTCTTGAAAATCTATAAAGAATTGAGAAAAAAATTATTCTAGAAGAGGATTCGAACCCAAACCGCCAGTGAATGAAAACAACACAGAATAAAGGTGTATTTTTAAAAAACATTTATCAGAGTTGTAATAAAGAATTGTTACGCATTTATTATAAGATTTACATTAATTTCGCTGATTAAATAATTTCAATTCAATATACAATGTTTTCCCTAATCCATCGTCCGAAATGCAATTGTTGTACAAGTAGAAAAACATCAGGCTTGACAGGAAACTCAGAAGTTGATGCATAAATAGCTCCAATGTGAACACCAACTAGTTGATTGCCACTAACAAAGGGAGCACCGGCATCAGTGTTACCACATTGTTTTTGAGAATGTAAAGTACAAAAATATTCGTCTGTAATCGAGAAATTATTACGGTAGAAATTATGACACTCCCGGTGGTTCATTATCGGCACAATAATTGATCGCAGCTTTCTCACATGTGACGTTTCAACTCTGAAATTGTGCAAAATAGAATAGTGTCATAAAAGTGTGGAAGTAACCGAAACTTTGCGAGAGCGGATGTTTTTGGCATGAGACGAAGGATAGTGAAGAAAAATCCCACAAGTGCAAAGTTTCTCTCCCTACATCTACCACAGGTTATTTTTCATAAAAAATGCAAGGAAACCTTCACTTTATTTACCAAGAATGTCCACGAGCCACTTCCAGTGCTTCCCTTGCCACGCTTTCTTTTCCTTTCTACCAGCGCTTCTCCTTCTCCCCCTTCTCCTTCCCACCTTCTCCTTCTCCTCATCTCGTCACGGATCGGACGCTCTCGGATCCGCTCGGTGTCGATCGTCAAGCAGCCGAGAGCGACTGAGAGAGGCCGAGAGCTGTCGTGGTCTCACCTCCTCACAGTGTCTCTATAACGTGAGGTTTTCCGACCCCCTCCACTCTCCCATCTAAGAACAATACATGAAAACGTAGCGTGTCGGTGAGTCGGTTCTGTTACATGTTGCGTAGCAACCGACTCACCGACACCCCACGTTTGCGTATATTGCTTCCAGATGGGAAAGTGGTGGGGACCGAAGAATCCCACGTTCTGGAAACACTGCCTCCTCGATCCATACTACCGAATCTGCTAAGAGTGAGGTTTGATGAGTTGACAGGTTTTAGCACTTTGCTCTTTCCGTGGACATCCCTGATGTAATCGTAGACAAAATGTGTCACTTCCGGAGGTGTAGAAAAATTGTCACACTATTTTTTGACATTCTTGACAACTGTTTCTTCACACTTGGAGTTAAATGAGACGAGTAAAGCGGAAGCAAAGCCATCTGACGGTATAATTGGTATATTCATCTTGAATTGGTTAGTTGTACTCTTGTGGCAAAATTATTGCACCACTCTCTGGAAATGACTCACTTTGTCCACGGTTTACGTGAAAAGGAAGAGAAGCTTTCCCTGCTAGTGTTATGGAATAGTTATTTGTAACACAAGGACCCTAAGCGCCACCTTTCCGGACGAGTATGAAGTAGCAGGAAGAGCCGAAGGCAAGGCGGAACCTAGTCGAAGACTAGGAGAGCCGAGACGACGGTGAGCACTTCTACTTCACACTAGTAGCAATTTCTGGCATTAAACGGAAGCTTCGATAAGGGAATATACCCCACTACGAGAGTCTCCGGACCTGCCTATTCTCGGCTATACCTTTCTATCTCCCTGTCAATCAAAATTGCTCTTATTTCTTTCAATCCTCACTGCTATATCCCATTCTATCTCTCACGTTGTTATCTCAATTCGCTCCTACCTCTTTCAATCCCCACATCTATATCTCTTCCTATCTCTCTCCTATTCTCGTCTATACCTTTCTATCTTCTTGTCAATCAAAATTTGCTCCAATTACTTTTAATACCCACTTTTCTATTCCTCCTAATTTCTCGTCTATCTTCATCTACATCCCTCTATCTCCTCGTCAATTGAAATTTAAGTACTTCTATCTGTCCCAATCCTAGGATATCTATTCCAGCCTATTTCTAAACCTATCTTCTTGAATGTCTTTTTCTCTGTCAGCATATACGTTAGTGGTATGATTAGAATAATATGTATGTACGAAATATTGTAGTTATAAAGTTATTATGAAAGTTTAAAATATGAAAATTAATAAGTTAATAAGGGAGAGATAGCCTTAGGGATAGAAATAGATACAAATTGCTAGCAAGGGAGATAGATTTGGGGATAGAAAGGAATAAAATATGTTTTCCTACATATAGACTAAGAGATAGAAAGAGATAGATATTACCAGAAATAGGGATAGACTGAGGGATAGGAAGAGACAGATATTACCAGACACAGGAATAGACGGGGATAGGAAGAGATAGATATTACTGGACACGGGGATACAATTGTGGGTAGAATGAGATAGCGTTTTTGGGATGCAAAATGGATACTTTTGGAAGAGATAGAAATGTTCTATCTCTTTCTATCTCTTTACTTCCAGCAGGGCAGGACCTAAAAATACAGTTTTTGGTATACTTTAGCTATACCTTAAAATCGCACTTATGATATACGTGTGAAAAAATACAATTTTCGATCAGTGATGCATTGACTGGATCCATTGATGCCAGTAGCATGGACTTAATACATGTTATTAAATAAATTGTAACTTACCGCCGTTGCTTAATAACGTGGGTTGCCCAACCGCTAACAATGCCCTCTGTGCCTGCCAGGACAGGTCCTACATGCAGATTTATATTTCTAGTAGTGCTGCTGTACACGAAAGGCGGATTTACAGTGATCAAAGCAATTCCAGTCAAAAATGTTGCCACTGTAGGACTATGGCTGTGCATCTTTCTGCCTATTACATTGTGTACTGTACCTCCATTTGTATACTCTGAACCAGACAAAACTGTGTACAACGATATGTCCAGAGAAACACATCGAGCAGCGGTGATGACAGTGTGATGCGAAAGTATACTTCCTACACAATGCAATTTATTATTTTTTTTAAGATTTACAACATGAGCAATTTCTTCTTGCGTTACTACATCTGCAATACTCCGATTAATAACACGCTTCGCACGGACGAGAAGATTTGATGATTCCCCTGCAAATTTTTGGTAAATTAATCATTCAGTTGTGTTTTACAGCTGTAAAGTGTTTTGCAATTGCAAAGAGTTTCACAACTTGTAATTAAATAGCTTTTGTAAATTATTTTACAATTGTACAGCTGTTAGCATCTAATAGTAACGTTACGTCGTTACCATCAGTTCGATTTCAGATGCAACTATTGAAGACACAGAAAATCCGAGGCTACCAATTTTTGTTGTTGTTTCAACAACAGTTAATCAGTGAATTGTAAACATGTAATCAATATATGAATAAATAAATGAATAAATGAATAAAGTTCCTGTTTCTTCACTTGTGTTAATATATGCTATTCTTATCAAATGAATATCGTGGCAAATCTAAATGATAACTTCAAATTTTCTGTGGATATCATGTTACTTACCAACATCCTCTTTTAGAAATTTCGCAAGTATTCCCGACGACAAAATCGTGCAAAGAATGAAAATATTTAAATATACTTTTTCCTGCATTTCATACACTTAATTTCGTAATTGAAATTAGGGAATTCTACTTGTTCAACTGGTACACAGAAGACGAAACAAACCAATTTGAAGACCTCGGACAGTGTTAGTGTTTCATAATGAAACTCTTTCGCAATACTTAATAGCACTCATAAATTGTTTCGTTTATTCCTTTGGTTTATTCACTAAGTCTAATATATAGTCTATATCTGGTCTATATATTTTAACGTAAAATTTATGACGATATGTCTTTGCTGTCATGAAAGCTTGTGATAAACCTTTTATGGATTTTCTACATCTTTGCAATATTTTTAAAATTTTTAGAAAATCACTTAAAGTAAATATTATTTGTAGTATTTTACTTTTAAATCTTCATTGGAAGACGAAGTATATTTGTATAGAGTAGAAATATACTATACATATAGAGTGTCACAAAAGTCTCGGGACGGCTAGATATTTCTTCAGCTACGATATCTTTCAATATCTCTAGAATTTAATTGAGAATTCGAAAATATTTCAATACAAAAAGAAACAACTTTTCCGTTTAAAATCAATAAAACAAAACGATGAAAAATTCTGAAATGATCAAATAACTGTCAAATATTGTTGACATCTTCCTATCATATTCCTTAAGATAGGAAAGTTACAAATTGCATTTCTGTCAAGACCAAGCTAGTAAATTCGCTCGATCGTGGTAAAGGTAAAATTAATAAAAATTAGGTCGAACTCGTCTTCTTCAAGAGGTTCAGTCTTTGGACGAGACTGAAGGTTCGATCGCTCGATCTCTAACATCTTTCCTTTGAAGCTCAAGGGCCGAAAGGCATTGGACACGTAATACATATAATACACACAAGCCTGTGTTAGCTGCTCGATTTATCATCTCCCCCCCCACTCCACCTTCCCTAAAGCTTACACCGATGCATCAGTGCAAAATGTGTCATGGGTAATAAAGTCCTTTAACGTCTTCACAAGGGAAAAGTATATCTTTTATGCTTCTTTAGACGTACGCGTATTCCAGAGAATATGTTTCTGTTTGAACTCTTATAAAAGCTGAGATTCAAATTCCGAGTTTATAGCCTTCAGTATGAAATATAATATTGCATCAGTTTATTTAGATTAGTGATGATATGTATTATCAATTCTTCGTCCACAAGGATAAGAAAAATTGGACCCAGTGCAAGGGATTTCGAAGTATTTTGTGAAATTTTAGGAGATTTCAAAATTTTTTTGGGAATTTTAAGGGATTCCAGGATATTTAAGTCAGACCAAGGAGGGTCAGGCGTCAGCAAACAGGCTCGTGATCCTATTGGTGCGCGGTCTCTCGGCTGAGAGCCAACCATACGCGTTGCCCTGTAATTTCGCTCGAACCAACCGGATGGCTGCGCCGCATCTGATTGGCTTAGGCAATCCCTGTGCCGATATCTATAAAGGTAAGGAGCAGACTCGTTCGCTACACAATACGTCACCAGCAGCCAACGAATCCACGTCCGATAGATTTTGTATTCTTTCGTCAAATTCACATTCCTTAACTATGTTATTGTTTTTAGAATAAAGCCTCTATTTGTTCAGGCAGAAGTACATGTTTTTATCAAACCAAAATTGTGCCTATACCCGAACAGGGAGATTAATTTATGATAAAATTAAGGAGACTTACCAATGGGTGTTAAGTTCATTTGAATTAATTTGAAGAAATTATTCATTTCTTTTTAAAAAAGAGTCACATATTTTGTCAAATCTCATTAATTGGTAACGTAATGTAAATTACGTGAGACAATTTGCTTCACCTGCAAGAAAATCACATAAAATATTAGAATTCGTTTATAAAATAATGCAGTAATAATTAAGTATCGATAATTCTATATGTATAATAAAATGATATCTTAAGTAAGTTAACGGAAGTTAGAAGCATAGAGACATAATTGAAAATAAATAAATATGTAAGAAAAGTTTTAAAAACAACTGTAAGGTTATAGGAGTGAAATCTAAATGAACCAAACTTTTTTGAAAACAAATAATAGTTTTGTTCTTTACATATATTTATAAATGAATTTCAAATTAAATTTGTGCCATGCACAAGTCTACAACATGGACATTTAAAATATGCAACACTACAAACAATTTTCATTAGACAACAAAGAACTCATTATATATAATCATCACAGCTTTGCACTTCTAGTAACTAATATATAATTAAAAGGAATTATAAATAATAGTGCACTTAAATTTCGAAAATACTACTAATAGACACACTTTGGTCCTTTGGAAAACTTAAATAAGTTTAGTATACAACATAGAAATTTAAACTTAGAAAGTGGTACGGAAATAAATCATCTTGTATTTTTCTTACTTAAGGATCCGTTCTCATTTCGTCTTAAAACATACCTAAACCCTGTCACTTAAACGACAAGTTCTCCATCTCGTCTACATTAAGAAATTTAAGAATTTCTTCAACAACAACATGTGGTAAAAAACGTGGATAAAAAAATTTTTCTACAAAGCTATAACTCTTGTCATGCAAATCCCGCAGTCTACGAGCAAACCGAATCCGACTTGCCATTATACCTCCATACACTGGAAATAGCGTGAATACTCCAATCTTAAGAACATTCATCAAATCCTCGTTTCTTGTAAAATGTAGCAACTTCTTTAAGGGTTTATCCAAGAATTCGAAAAAACTGATCTCATCCCAGACTTTTATCATTTTTAAAACTTCCAATTCCTCCTTGCACTGCTCATAAAAGTCGAAATATAACAAGTTTGAAAATATAACAGCCTCATTTGACATGCTAATTTCTAACTTTTTCGTACTTTCCATTACCAACATCATTTTAATAACTAACTTGACACGTCCCTTTGTATTACCAGGATTGAGGGAAAGCTTTTCTAGAAGAGTGCAGCCAAAATTGTTCTCGGCATTGAAGTCCAGATACCAGTCCAACAGAACAGTAGTCAATTCACAATATTCACTTGCGCACAACGTGTTAAGCAGCATAATATTACCTTCACTGTCAGTGGCGTTAATATCAAAACCATAATTAAGAACAATATAAAGAAACATAAGGCGTTTTTGGGTACATCTTTCAATGGTTTTAAGCACTTCAATGATGGTCTGGTTCAAAGTTGTTCTGGCATTGATATCTGCACCCGCGTTAATCAGTGTCGATAAATTTCTGTATTTTAGGGTAATGGCCACGTAATGAATCGGCAACAAGCCCAAGGAGCATTTTTGATTGACATCTGCGCCGGCGTTTAATAAAGTCTTCACTATCCTCGGATGAGACACGTGAGCAGCTTTGTGCAGTGCAGATCGACCATTTTGACAAATTATATTAACATTGCATCCCCTCTGGATCAGCTTTTCCACTATCAAGTCGTGCTTGTAATTCAACGCGGCGTAAAGTGGAGTCCCCTTACTAAATTGTTCGTTGATGAACGGACATCCAGCGTCAATCAGGATGTCAATAATTTCAGCGCACTTCAGTTCCTTCTCAACAGAAAGTTGTGGTTTCCTACGCAAAACTTTATTTCTGTGTGACAATATTAGAAGATGCGCATCGCCGGAAGCTGCTATGAATATAAGTCTTTTATATTGTGGACTATAACTGAAATCAGCCACATGCTTCACCAATTCTCTGACGGGCTCCGGATGAGATCCTATAACAGCCAAAAGAAGTGGACTGTAGCCGTTATGTTCTCTGGCTTCAACATCACCACCATTCCGAATGATGTATTTGATCAAATGCAGGTGTCCTTTCAGGGCTGCAAAGTGGAGAGGAGTTTGATCGTTATTAGTTCTGATGTTGATGCTCATGAGTTTTCCGTCGGCATCAGGTGTACGTAGAAGAATTGTGAAGGTTCTTAAATGTCCTGCCTCAGCTGCCAGATGAATGGGTGTCAGTCCTTGGTAATCTCGTACATCTAGTTTTGCCCCGTGTTGCAACAGTAGTTTCACCATTGAATTGTCGCCGTTTAAAGCAGCTACGTGAAGCAATGTTCTCTCCAGTGTGTCCATCACATTCGCGGAAAATTCACGGGATAATATATCTTTGACTATATTTATCTTCCCATTTTGAACCGCAGAATGCAGTGACCCGCGCGTTGTGCGATTGATGGAGATTTGGTTTTTCTGCTCTTTAGCAACCTACATAACATCAAATCAAACCTAATTTTATTAGCGATGGTGTAAAGGTATGTTACTAAATGTTACTAAATCAATTGTGAATTAAACAATATAAAACATAATTGCATATTTTCCAAAACATATGTATTTTCCAGAAAACTTCCTTCAATCCTAGCAAAAATTTAGGTGACTGTTAGTTTAAATTTTCTGAAAATTCTTTCGACTCCGGAAGCATTTGGAAATTTCAATTCTAATTTACGCCATGAGATGAATAATAATCGTTATAAATTTTAAGTGACGATTCATTGAAATTCTGTAAACACGTTAGTTTCCTTATATAACATAATGTTACATTTTCTGAAATTTTTATTTAAAAATTCCTATTATTGTAGAACATATGAGTTGAACACAAAAAATTCGTATTTTGCGATTGCAGAAAAAAGTAACATCTTGATTATTTCGAAAACTAATAAAGTTATTACATTTATTTATAGGACTCTCTTAAATTAACAATATGCATATAAGTATACATGGATGCCTTTCTGAATGTGTTTTGAATGTAATTTTTAATCGAAGATAAAATGAAGAATAAATGCAAAATAAAAAAAAATATTACACAGAATTTAGGAGAAAATGTTTTTTAATTACGTTTTAAGATTTTTCGTGCAATATTTCCTATATTTTGCGTTCGTTCTTAAATTTTACTTCAATTAAAAATTGTATTCAACACATTTGAGGCATTCATGTATACATATACATGTACTAATGCACGCACCGAATATGAGTTTTTAAAATGGTGGTAGGTGGCGCTCTACCGCTTTTCTCACAAGTTGGATCAGTGATCATAATTATTAATTTTTTTTTTTTTTTTAAATTCAAGTTGATGCTAATTATCCTTAATTTCTCATTTTGCAATTCTTATTTGCAGAATTTTTTTTAATTCCAAAAATATAAGGATTTTAAAGAAATTTTACAATATTTTATAGATCAATTTTAAGAAATGTCATGTGATTTTAATAAATTTAATTAATAATAAAATAATTAAAAGAAATTTCGAAATTTTCAAGTAATTTGAAAATATAAAAAAATGTTTTTTAATTCTCTAAAATATGTTAAATCTCTTGAAATCCTTTGATTTCGAAAAAATGTCTTGGAATATCTTGAAATGTTTTTGAATTTCTTTTACATCTTTCAAACGCACCTCATTCCCTTTCATTAATTCTTCGAAAATCTCCTAAAACACTTTTTAAAAAAAGTATTTTGAAATTTTTTGATATTGCTTCAAATCTTCTTGAGTTTCTTTATATCCTTAAAATTATATTTTAACTTTGAAAAATATTTCAGAAAATTGTACAGCAAATTTGAATTTTTTCTGTGCAACGTCACGGAGAGAAATGGATATTCAAAATTAGTATCTTGATAGTCAAAAAATTTAATTGCTTACATTACTCGTCGATATCCTGCTTTTATCTGATGTATTTTTTCTGCTTGTAATAGATGATAACTTCCGATCAATAGATGTCATATTTAATCTCACAATTGTTTTCCTCAAAACTTCACTGAGTGTAACTAAAACAGAAAAATCGAAATACTCGAATGTGTAAAGAGAACTGAAGACAATCTTTGTTGATAAGCAGATTTTATACTTACACAGAAGACAGAAGTGGAGGGGGGGGAACGCTACCAATGGGTTACGGAATGTGATGAGCTAAAGTACCCAATTTAAATTTTAGAAAAATTTACGATAGGGTAAACAGACTTCAATATGTTGGCTCAATCCCTTTGGTATCCTAAACCAATGAAATATTTGTCCAGATTTCAGGATTCGTTTCTCCTTGTTTTCTAGTAACAATAATAAATTAGGATTAACAGATCTTTCAGTATTTATTATATTTTGGACTTTGTAGACTTTACTAGAGTAGAATTAGCTGAACTTATGTAATTGTTCGTTTAATAAACAAAAATGAAAATAAACGAAAATAAAATTTTGTAAAGTCCATTTACAAACTGTATTCTTTTTCTTAAATGACAATAAAAAACAATTTAATAAATGCTTTCATGTTAGATTTTTTCTATTCGACTGTGTTTTTACAATTTCCAGACTCTAAAAAGGAAAACTCAATAAAAAAAAATCTGAAGGTGACCTCTAAATTCCCTGGTCTCAGGTTTCTGTCCAAATGTTACTAGAGACCAATGCAGATATGAGAATGAAACATTTCTCGCTTTTACATATTAAAGTAATATTTGCAACATTCATGGAACATTCATGGAACGTTTTTGAAATGAAACTGCAGTCTGCAGTAGTAACGTTCATGATCAGGCTGGGCAATGTGATAAATCTCTGTCTCTTTCCCTCTTATAAGATTCTGCTTTAGGGCCTGCAATGCAAGGCCCTAGGTCTTTAGGGCTGCAAGAGGACACGGTCCACTTGCAAGCAATTTTCTTGCGAGCGCATAAAATTTCCTGTTCACATGCTGATCACACGAAGATTTTGCGAAATCGTAAAATCTTGTCCAGTGGCTGAAAATTTGAAATTACGAATATATATATATATATATTTTTCTTTTGCAAGTACACTCGCATCGTCATATATGCCTTAACATTTGTCACTAGGATTTTACATTGAAAACAATTGAATTACATGTGAAATCCTAGTGATAAATGTTAAGGCATATATGACGATGAGTTTACATTGAAAACAATTGAATTACATGTGAAATTCTAGTGACAATGTTAAGGTATAGATGACAATGAGTGTACATTGTTTGCAAGCGGACCGTGTAACCATAATGGTGTGACTACATAGGCCCTTACGTCGATGTTTTCTGCCGACTTGGAACTACGCCTTCATAATCTGGAACGGTAAACTAATCCACGTGATAGCCCTCCAATTTAGTCCGTAGAATAATCGTAGTAAAAATTATACTATAGGTTAGATTAACGAAACGCAACAAGGTATTTAAAGTCGATATACTGCTGATACTGCTCGCACGACAAGTAAACACAATCCAAGGTGACAACAAACTAATTGAAAGTATTGAAACTGATCTCTTCCATCTCCATGCATGTAAGAATTAACGGGATGGAGCATAAAGTCCCACTTAGGAGAGGGGGTAAACTTGGTACATCGGGAGGGACGAAGTTACGGAGGATAACTCGGGATTGGCTAGTGGAACGCGTATGAGTCGAGCGGGTCACGCGTTATTTGAAAGGGAATGCTGAATATTATCTCTATGAAAGAAAAGTAGAATCTTTGCAAATATATACGTATTTAAATTTGAAAACTTTCGGACAATTGGTTCGTGAGATCAAAGATATTATATACCTAGATGCGGTGCTGGCCTAGTCACCGTGACAAATATAGGAGGCGCGTCAGTCTAAAGTATTCAGGTTACCCCGCACTCTACGCCCCCCGATTTAGTTACTCGCGACAACTGTAGAGGCGCTTTCGGCGACGGCCCCTCGCACTCTTCTACCCATCGATTGTACCAATCGAAACCCCTCAAACCCCCCGGCCCCCGAACCCTTCTGAAACCATCAGTCTAATACGCTTTAGAAAGAATGACAACAAAACGAGCTTACTGATGATTAATATGAAAAATTTATTGTTACAACTATCAAACTCCGATTTTGAAACCGTACATTGGTGCCAATACAATATGAAAACTCTTTAAACATTAAAATTGAAAAGCATTTTCATTTTTCATAGGAAAAAGATGATATATTTGATGAAAAAATATATTTGGAGTACAAGAACGCGTGACGAAGTTGTCCTCATGCTCATGGATTGAGGCAATAAGGTAGGGACCGGATAAGTACTAATATATTTATAAAAAAAAATATTATATTATATTTAATATATTATATTTACCGTAAGCAGTTGAAATTTAAACGGTAAAATTAATAAAATAATATTTTGATTATTAAATTAATAACATTAATTTAGTAATTAAAATTATTAACGGTTTATTCTTAATTTTAAATTAATACGGCAGATTAAATGATTCTAATTCAATGCACAATGTTATCCCTGATCCATGTACCGTATTCCAAATGTTGTACCAGTGCAAAAACATTAGGATTAGTGTACAAATCTCTTGCTGATGTAAAAATTGTTCCAATATGAACCCCAACTAGTTTATTGTCAACAATTAAAGGAGCACCAGCATCAGTATTACCACATTGTTTTTCTGGATGAAAAGTGCAAATATCTTTGTCTGTAATCGGGAAATGATTACGGTAGATATTTTGACACTCCCGGTGGTTCATTATCGGCACAGTAATTGATCGCAGCCTTCTCACATATTCCCGTTCAGCTCTGAAATCGTGGAAAATAGGATATTGTCATAGTGTGGAAGTAACCGAAATGGTGTAGGTGTTAAAAGAAAACAATTTTCGATCAGTGATGCATTGACTGGAACCACTGCCGTTAGTTACATGCATTTTATAAATGTTGTTAAATAAATTGTAACTTACGGTCCGCTGTAGTCAACGCGGTTTCCCCAACCACTAACAATGCCCTCCATGCCTGCAAGTATAGGTCCTGCGTGCAAATCTATATTGCCAGTAGTTCTGCTGTACACGAAAGGTGGATTGACAGTGATCAAAGCAATACCAGGCAAAAATCTTTCTGCTCTAGAAGGACTATGATCGTGCATCTTTCTGCCTATTACATCGTGCAACTGACCGGAATTTGTATATGCTGATCCAGAAAGAACTGTGTACTCTAATACATTAGAAGAAACACATCGAGCAGCAGTGATGGCAGTTCGATGCGAAAGTATTGTTGCTACGCAATGCGAACGATCATTTGCTCTAAGATTCACAATGTATGGAACTTCTCCAATCCAATCTAAATCGTTATTCCGACAAACAACACGTTTTTCACGGTTGAGAAGAGTTGATGATTCCGCTGCAAATTTTTGGTAAATTAAACCTTCAGTTGTGTTTTACAGCTGCAAAGAACTTTATGACTGTAAAGCGTTTTACAACTGTAAATTATCTTACAACTGTACAACTGTTAGCATATAATAGTAACGTTACGTCGTTACCATCAGTTTGATTCCAAATGTAACTATATTGAAGACACAGAAAATCCGAACCTACCAATTTGGTTTTTGCTTCAATAGCAGATACATAATCAGTATATCGTAAACGTGTAATCAATATAGAAATAAATAAATGAATGAATAAATATCGTCGCAGATCTAAATGATAACTTCAAATTTTCTGTGGATATCATGTTACTTACCAACATCCTCTTTTAGAAATTTCGCAAGTATTCCCGATGACAAAATCGTGCAAAGAATGAAAATATTTAAATATACTTTTTCCTGCATTTTATACACTTAATTTCGTAATTGAAATTAGGAAATTCTACTTGTTCAACTGGAACACAGAAGACGAAAGAAACCAATTTGAAGACCTTGCACATTGTTAGTTATTTATAATGAAACTTTTTCGCAATATTTAAGAGCTCTCATAAACTGTGTTGATTAGATTTCATTAGGTCTAATATATAGTCTGTATATTTTCATGTAAAATTTATCAGGATATGTTCTTGCTGTCATAAAAGCTTGTGATAAACTTTTTATGTCTTTTTTCAGCTTTGAAATATTTTTAAGATTTTTAGAAAATCATTTCAAGTAAATATTATTTGCAATATTATATTTTTAAAACTTCATTGGAAGAGGAAGTATATTTGTATAGAATAGAAATATAAATATGCATATAATAATAATATTATTATTTCTTTAAGGACCATTGTAGCAGCTAAGCAACATTTAATATTTTCGATTTTCTTGATTTTCTTGTAACAAGCTTAGAATTTGCAAAAAATACGTGGATATTATTTTTATAAACTAAATGATTCATCTGTAGCTGTTTATGTCCAATAAATCTTTACACTCCAAGTTTCATAATAATAATTTGCGTTATGATATTTTTTAAAATTAGAAGATTTACTTGTTCGCGCATGCAGTTTTTAGTACGTTTTGGACACACTTGTGAAGCGAGTATAAATAAATTTGATATGAACCGCACGAGAATACTACATGACACAGATTGCATATTATTTTCTGTTTACTGGTAATATAATAAGTGTAAATAAATAATAAACAGTGTATAATGAACGAAACAATTTGATTTGCATAATTAACCGAATGAGTCTTTTCTATATGCAAAATGAATCGTATTATCTTAAAAGACGTATATTTTGTACCTCATTATAAATTCTTTATTTCACTTTTATGGATTC
>JAUEJJ010011149.1:0-17177 GCA_032164275.1 Synergus coniferae | reverse complement strand
CGTTTGGATTGGCCTTTGGTATACTCTTTTAGTGTCCTAAAATGAAGGTCAAGTTCGTTAGCCAGCCATTTTGGATACACATTCAAAAAGTTGGAGCATTTTGAAAATTTTTGAGAACACTTTTTTTTTTAATTCTATAAAATCTCCAAACAGATCCATACTGCCGTAGAGAATTAGCACATTTTTTCAAAAATCTTGTTTGGGAATCCATACAGAAACCAGAAAAAATTTTGATGGAAATTCCCTATAGATTACACGCTATAATATCTCCATACAGATCCATGCAGCCAGAGAGACTTAGTGTGTTTTCGAAAAACCTTGTTTGGAAATCCATACAGAAACCAGAACAAGTTTTGTTTGGAGTTACATACAGATTACATCCTTTAAAATCTCCCTACAGATCCATACAGCTGGAGGGACTTAGTGCGTGTTTGAAAAAAATTGTTTGGGAATCCATACAGAAACCAGAACAAATTTTGATGGAAATTCCCTACAGATTACATGCTATAGAATCTCCATACAGATCCATGCAGCTCGAGGGACTTAGCGCATAAACTTAGCGTTTAAAAAATCTTGTTTGGGAATCCATACAGATACCAGAACAAGTTTTGTTTGGAGTTCCATACAGATTACATCCTTTAAAATCTCCCTACAGATCCATACAGCTGGAGGGACTTAGTGCGTGTTTGAAAAATTTTGTTTGGAAATCCATACAGAAACCAGAACAAGCTTTGTTTGGAGTTCCATACAGATTACACCATTTGAACTCTGCCAATTCACGTTTGGAAATTGCACGTTGATACATACAGCATTAAGGACTTTTTTTTGAAATCCATACAGAAACCAGCACAAGTTTTGTTTGGAGTTCCATACCGATTACATCATAGGAATTATCATGTTGATCCATGCAGATTTTGTGAGTGACCAAAGTTTTGTGTATGCCACTACTAACAAACAGGGACATACAGATGCATGCAGTAATTCTGTGTGGATCTGTATGGCATTTAATGAAGGGATATTATCGACACATGAGGGCATGCTCCTATTAAAGAGAACAATCATCGAATAAGAAATGAATATTTTAATAGATTTTACTTGAGACCAAGGGCTTTTTAAGTTTATAAATATTTTCGAAGTTATTATCATTTTTGAAAATATTGAAATTTGAGGTTTTTTGGCAATATCTTTTTATAAAGTACAGATTTTAACTTACCCTTTGGCTTATTACCTGCAGAATTTTATTAGCTTTTGTACTGTTTTGAAGGAAAACTTTTCAGTTAAGTATTATAAAAAAAATTAGAGAATTTTAAGCAACTGCTAAAAAACAGGTGTACTGCCAATTTTCGAAGGTAGTATAAGTTTCTCATGGAAGGACAAGCATGAAGAAGCATTCTAAACCCTGAGAACAGCTTTGTCTACAGCGCCGATACTCGCATAACCGGATTTCAAGTTACCTTTCGTCGTCCAAGTCAATCAGGATTTGTAGTAGTCGTGATTCAAGTACAAAATGGCCAAGAGCGAGTGATAGCATATGCCAGCCGAGTACTTTCAGGTTCAGAATGGAATTACTCAACCACGGAGCAAGAATGCTTAGCCGTGGTTTGGGCTATCAAGAAATTCCGTCATTATTTCGAAGGATATAAATTCACCATCATCACTGACCATAGCAGCTTAAGATGGCTATATAACTTGAAAAATCCAAGTGGTCCATTAACCAGTTGGGCAATTGATCCACTGAAATACGAATTCGAAGTCGTACACCGTAAAGGAGCCATACATCACGTTCCTGATGCACGATCAAGGAACTGGCTCAAGCCTTTGGTATCCATCACTCTTTTAATCCGCTGTACCATCCTCAAGCTAACCCAATGGAAAGGACTAACAGGTCTCTTCATTCAACCATCCAAACCACCCTTGCATATCTCAACTTAGGAAGGGAGATGATTCCGCGAAAGGCCTTCCGCGGTCTAGTGAAGGGGGTCCATACGTTGTGGTAGAAGTAGTATCACCCAACGTTTATACTTTAGCCTCTCAAGAAGGCTGTCTTGCTGGACGTCAAGCTCAGTTTGACAGAAAAATTATCGAAATTCACGAATCGGATTTAGGGGCTCAGTCAAATCGGGATTCTAATCTTGATATCAATATTGACTTCGGATATGGAGATGGTGAAAATCAACAGGAAATCGAACCGGAGTTTCCGCGTCGTATGCGACTTCGGCAAAGATCATATTAGCGATAAAATAACGATTAAAAGTGCGGTATCAGAACTATAACAGCGTTCTATAGTTTGATTAGCCGTGAACTTTCAAACAATCGTTTCGTATTGCCCCCGCCCCCCCCAGATCTACCTAAAAATCGATTTTTTTTGTTGCTTGACCAATTCTGTCCAAAGCAAATCAATTTGAGTAGGGCTTCCAATACCCCGATTACCTTTTGTTTATGTATAATAAACACGTTTCGTTTCCATTCAATTAATGTGGTGTCACTGGCTTTATCTGACAAACAATTAAGTAACTCAAGAGGCATTCAGATTCTGCTCTTGCGCGAATAAATAGGGTTGTTCTGTAATTTAGATATTCGCTTCAATTTTACCGTTTATCTGGGAACAGAGTTTTGAGATCTGTAATCTTTTACCACAGTATCTGAACTCCCAGATACACTTAATTTGGGGTTTGAATAAGTTAAGATAACCTTGTTTGAACTGTCATCTAATCAATGTGTAGCTTTTGAACTCGAAAGCATTGAGAGCTAAATAGCCTCATAGAGTCTCGCAGGTACAGCAGATGAATTTCCTTTTTCGTAGATCCGCATTTCAATGGTTTCATTCAACTTAATCACTAAACTTTCTTTCAGCTATTTCAAAAGCGTTTCAGTATGGAAACGTCCCAGATTACGGATTGTTGTTGGTCAATGGTTTTCAATAAAGTAAATTGCTAAAAGGAAGAGAGAGTGGAGAGGCCTTTTTCTCTGCCCGTTTCGGCTCCCATTAAGCCGAATCCTGTCAAGGGAGAGTTATGACGTGGTACTTTTTATACCATGCACATTACTGAAGAATAATCTATTTCCGTAACGTTTAGCACAGAGTCATTTGTTGTTTGCATACAAATAGTCAGCTGATTGGAGCACATGAGCTCTCAGACAATCAACTGACCAACGATACCAACAATCAGTACCTGAAAATCACACGGCGCCATCTATGAGCCGAGTATATCATCGTGAGTTATTGATTGTCGGCGATTTATCATTTTGGTTTACCATTTAAGTAAAATTAAAATTAGTTGACCCTCGTGGCGCTGCCTGTTTCCATGCACGCCACGAGGCCGGAAGAGAACCTCACCTCGCTCACTATGTGCTTAGCATCGCTTAATCCAATATCAAATTTCGCTAGTATTAGTCTCATAATTTAACGTGAATTACATTGTGGTTTGATTTAATTCATCATTGTTACTACGGTCGAATTCTACCCATTCATATTTGGATTTGGAATTGCCGTTGTGGAAAGGCCAAGCAGTGTTCCCATTTTGGGCAACAAAATGGGAACACGCATGCAACTGCGCATGCGTCGCGCTTGGCATCTGATTGGTTGCTATTGGCGCGCAGTTTAAAATAGGTACTAAAAAAATTTTTTTGTTGATTATTATAAATAATGGCATTTTAACTTATAGAAATATTTACTAGACTGATATTAATGAATCTTGATAAAAATAAATATCAAGTAAGTGCATATTCTGTAAATGAAAAATATCTTATTATAGAAATAGTTTTTTTATGGAATATGCAATTGATTAATTTTTATTTTTATCAAGATTCATTAATATCAGTCTAGTAAATATTTCTATAAGCTAAAATTGCATTATGTATATTAAACAATCAAATGTTTTTTTAATATTTTAAACTGCGCGCCAATAGCAAGTAATCAGATACCGAGCGCGACGCATGCGCAATTGAGTAACGAGCCTAAATGGGTACACTGAGGCCAAGGGTTTTAATCTGTTGTAAGAAGACCATTCAAAATAATTCAAATGTCTAAGCTTGGAAGAGGCAGTTTTAGAGGGAAGCGTCCTCTTTTCCCTACTCGCATTGCTGCAGGTGACGTTTCTCTCTAAATTATTTTCCGTTTGATTTGTCACACTTATTCGGTTGTTTGAATATTATTTGTTACGTCGTAACAATTTAAGACTATTTGTAATTTTCCAGAATGTAAAGTATTTTTCTAACACGGACAAGCATTTTTGGGTGTATGCGTAACTCGGCGCATCAGATCAGGAAATACCGAGCATTCCTATTATTGTCGGTTACGGCAGATACCTTCGACGCTTCGAATGAAAAAGATCAGACATTCTTGTACACTCAACCAACACACAACTCTGTGTAACAGCCGATCTATTCGTTAAAGATCGTACTGAAACTCATGTGCAGTAATCAATCATTATTAAATATACTGCTAATTCAAATACAAAACAACAATTTTTTAATTCAAACACAAAACATTATTGCAAATGTTTCTTTCCTTAACTAAAATCTAATTGTACGAAAATTGACACTATGACGGGCAATAGTCCGAAAAGTAACTGATTATTCGAGTCATGATTTCCCCAGTATACTAAATTGAATAAATTGTTGAGTAGTTTTCTTGTTAAGTAACTGGTATTACTACCTCTTACCTGCCCCTCTCCGCGGTTGCTATAATTAAGTGCATTTCTGGGTTAGCCAATTTAATATTAAATTAAATTAATTATCAAGTATCTTTTGCAGGTTTTATGAAAACTAGTTGTCCAGCTTTTTCGGAATTCCGTCCACTGTGCATCCCCCCATTTCGTATTTATTCCAATTCTCTTTCTAATTCCCAGATTACGGGCTTAACTCTGAGCGTTGTAGATCTTGGACTTTGCACCGTTTCTTCTAATATTTTCTATCGTACGGATTTTTCCCCGTATCATTTTTAATAAAGCCTTTTTTACTATCGTGCTAGTGCTTCGCCGAAATCAGGCGCAAATTTGAAACAATAGCTTGCCATTTCACAAAGTCAATACTGTTAAAGTGTCGTGCTACTACTGGGCTTGAAGTTGACATGAGTCTGCAGATCTAGTTCTGGTATTTTTTTTTAATACTATACAGTGCCAGTATTTGATCGATATTAGACTGCCGGTGATGCAATTGATTTCAACAGCATTTACGATTCTTAAACATAAGGAGGTAGTCTGGTAACTGAGTTTAAAAAAGTTGAATTTTTTCTTACATATTTCGAAAGTATAATATATTGAGAATATTGTAAAAATGATGGACTGAAATATGAAATATACACAAAGCTACAACACATATTCGAGAGTGTTTCGTAGTTTGCACTGTAAGCCACACAACGGTCGCACTCATCTATTTTGTGTAAAGGAAATGAAAAAAGCACTTACACAGTTGAAAAAAGTCAAACAACATGTTCAAACTGCTGAATAAAAAAAGGCCGAAAGAAGAAGAAAACTTATACTCGTAGATGATTAGTTTAAGCATGAGTTTTCTACAATAAATCTTACTAAATCTTTAAACGCGTTTTTCTCAAAACCACGTTTTTTCGGTTGGCCCACTAAATTAAAAATTAAATTTTAATACGTTGTTTTATAGTGGCTATGGCCGGAACTAGGATATTCTTATATTTATAGCTCGATTTCCGAAAAAAAACAGTGTGATTTTAACAAATCACGATTTGATTGTTAGCTCCTCATATATGATAGCTTGAAGTAGGGTCGATGCACCGGTTTTGGCCACTTTTGGCTTTTCTGTTGTGGCAACAGTTGTGGCAATAGTTAAGGATGGTCGATACTTGCAGTAGAGCCAATTAGACCGTAATAAATTACGAAAATTGTGCTGGTGGCCACAACAGGAGTAGTGGCCAAAACCTGTGCACAGATTCAATCGTCGATTTCTACCATTTTCAAGTAAGTAGGGGAGACCGAGAATAGTTGGCCAGCGAAACAAGTTGGCTAATACCTTGATTTTAAACACCGGAAATGTTAACATGTCTAATGCAAGTGTATTAAGTTGTGCAAAGACTTCCGCTGTGATTTAATTGAATTTCGCAGCATCGCGCCTCGTTTAAAAAATATCATTGAGAAACTGCTTTCGAAGAAGTTAAGAAAAAATTTTTATTTTTCAACATTATTAAAACTATATATGGTTTTCAATTGTCTATACCAAGAGCTTTGAAATTTTATATTCGATTTCTTAATTCGAATAAAGTGTTTGTATCGAATGTTCTATTTTCTTGGAAATCTAACTTTTTAAAAAAATAAAAAAAGTCATTAACACGTTGACTGCCGGGCGCATTTTCGATGGTTTGCCCAAGGCGCCGACGTGAACTTTTCATTATGCGTCGCTGGTCACCGGTGCTTTGATCCAGCAAGACTCACAATTTCAAACAAATTACTGTAGAGTTCACGTGTTGTAGATTGACTAGAGCACAAGCACGTCCGTCAGTGGTAACAAGACTGACTGCAGCGCAATATACACTCAACCGAAGAATTTACCTGGTCTTTGCATGAATCGAAAGCGTTACTTTTGATAACCTCACATGGAATTTGAGGATGAACAATTCATATAACAAAATCCATCCACTGTGGAACGCACGTGCGTCGCACGCGTGCAACTTTTGTCACACGACATGCACGCAGGGCATGACGGAGTTGAGTCCTCATATGCGTGACAGGTGCGTCGTACGTCATAGGTGCTTATGTGCGTGAAGGTAAAATTAAAAAATTTCAATTTATATTTAAAAAGATAATTCTTCTTCATTGCGTGAAAATGAATTTTATTATTTTAAAGGCATTTTAAATTATCGCACGTTACGCGACTCTCACGACGTGCTACGCATATGAGGACCCATATGTGTGCTCAAGTGAGGGCACGCGTGCCCCGCACAATTTTTATCTGGGAATAGTCATTTCCATCGAATTAATTAACTTGAAGCCAGAAAATCATTGAAGTGTGTGTAACTGTCATTGTATGGATTTTAGATTTTCATACACTCCAAAAACTTGATGAGTTTTGTCTATTTACCCTACAATCTACTTACAAAAATAAATATATGCTGACAGGGGCGTATTTGTAGTTGGAGGTCCCCAAAAATTTCTAAATCTCTTTTATCCAATGCCTTTAACGCTGATGTCGATGTCACATTAGGGTTAATGCCGATCCTTCAACCTACACATTGCGGAACCATCTTCAAGTGCCTTTCATTGTTTCGTTATACACTTTTGGAACTGTCGTTTTCTGTTGCCATGGCCCAATGAAACTTCATCCCAGCCCTATGCATCCCCGAGTAAAAATGCTTCGACTTGATTCGGTCTAGGACGAGACCCTTAATCCCAGGTCATAAACATGCTCAAAGAAAAGAAAATTTAAGTTTTGTTTTGACGCGTTACTCCCGCTTTTACATGTTGACGTTGTACTCATACGCTAGATACGCATCTATCATTTCCAATTTCTTGATAAGGTCTTTATCTACTGATTAAAAAGCGCTGAAAATTTTAATTTATTTCTCAAGAAAATCATTTTCGGGGCCGTCAGGTCATTTTACCCATAAAACCATAAAACCTTTCCGGGTTTATGGCTTCAAGACATAGAACTCATAGAAATCTAGCTCAGTCTCAACTACAAGACATAAAAATTTTTTTTGGCTAGGTTCGGTTTGTCTTGAACATGTTTTGACTCAAGACGGTCTGGAGACGAAAAATTTTTACACGGGTCGCCTGTGTATGTGTATGCGGTAGTTGTTATTTTAGCATCCGGAGGGGTATCGTAATTCAAGTAAATCCAATTGGTGGTGCTCCGATCAGGTATTCCTGTTTTGCTTCCTCATAGAGGAAGCTTTGTAGTCGTTACATTTTCCAATATTTTTAAAATGGTTTAATTACACTTTCCTCAATTAATAAATGTCTAATCAATTGTCCGGATGTATGTGTGTACGTATGTGTGTGTGTTTTCTTGTTCCCGCTATACCTTGAAAACAGTTGTAGATAAATTGATGAAATTTATATGATATATTTGCACCACCAATATTTCAAAACGTGCCTAATAGTTTTTCAAAATATTGAATTTTAAGAATTTTATGTACATTTATAATTTTTGTAAAATTGATTTTTCGACTATAAATTCTCAAATAATTAAAATTCAAAGCTGATGTAACAAGAAGAAAGATTACTTGTGTGAACATGAATCGATTGCTGTATATGAATAATGCACTTCATTGGAAAATAAGATAGTTATGAATAACTGTAATTTTCAAAAAATAATTTTTCGGCTCTAATTTTCCAAATAATCAAAATTCAAAATTATGTAAGGAGAAGAATGATTCGTTTTGTCAAGATGAATCGATTGAGCTGTAAGATTAATCCATTTAGTTGAATATTAAGGAAGTTAAATTAATTAATTAGAATTTTGGTATGGGGCATTTGTCAACTAAGGTAATACCAGCATAATTTAAAGTTGATGTAAGATGTTTTGCTTGGAGAAAACAATGTTTGATGCTTCCTCTATAAGAAAGCAAATGAATTTGCAACTTCATCATAATGAGAAAGCAAGGTGTTCAAAAAATGAGTACAAAAAAGTATAAATATAGTTAAATGGAACACTCGGTTTCAAATTCACAGCTATAAGTTTGAATTGTTATTTACGCAAAAATACTATAATTCATTAAAAGCTTGATATTTCTTATATATTCATAAAAAATATCAAGTTTTAATGAATTTTAGTGTTTTTGTTACTACTACACCCCCCAGATGCTAAGAAAATAGAAAGAGTGGGAGTGATGCATAGGGCTTCTTCATCCTGAGTTATTCTAGAAAGAAATGCTTGTCAAGTAGGACATGCCCCTACAAAAATATATATATATATAAAACAATGGGTATTTAATATGAAAAATATATTAAACATACGATTACTTTATTGTTTGCTTTATTATGAACATGTATAGAAATATGCATCCACCAACAATATTTATAAAATAATTATAAAGACACGTATCGACTTAGCCGATGTGCTTGAAAGAGTTTTAGTTAAAATTCTGCCAACCAAGGATTTTCTTGATCAATTTGACTCCTAGGCATCCTAGGAGTGTTTTAAGCACAAAAATAAAATTAGCGAATGGGGGCTTTTTGAAAATAATCGAATTTCTAGTAGCTGAATTTCTTATGAGAGTAGGTTTACATAGTGTTCTTGGAGACACTGATTATCCCGGTTTTTTTCCACAATTTGTATAATTAAAAATTCTCATAACACGTCGCGCTTGCGCCCTTCGGGACGCTATTGGTTTAATTATTTTTGTTTTAAATGAAGAGAACTCGTTTACTTAAAGTTCTATCGACATTAAGGAACATATTCTCATCAGGACACTCACGCTTCACGCTCGATATTTGACATAAACCTCACACGATTTGTTCATAGCGCTTCGAGCTCTGGAATATTTTATCGTCAAGTTTTGATCATTAAATTCTCATCAGACAGAATGTATTAGATTTGTGTAAAATTTGACCCCCTCCCCCGTTTTTGTCAAATATCCACGTTTTGAGACCCCCTCAACATGTTTTTAATAATGTGTTTGGCTCTGTGTGTGTGCGTGTTTGTGTGGGTGGGTGGGTGTTTCTGGGTGTAGATTTTTAGTTTGTGTGCACAATAACTTTTGAAAGAATTGACCAATTGGATTGGCCTTTGTTATACTCCTTTAGTGACCTAAAATCAAGGTCAAGTTTGTTAGCTAGCCATTTTGGATAAAAATTCAAAAAGTTGGAGCATTTTGAATCTTTTTGAAACCACATTTTTCTTAATTTAAAAATTGTATGTATGGATTTTCGTAGTACTCAAAATTACAATTTGAAGCCAAACAACGCAAGGTATGAAAAAAAGCAAGGAGATGAAAAATGTTTCTTTTTGAACAATCTATGCGAATGGCATAAAAAATTTTTGAATTTATTTGAAAAAACGAAAATTCAAATTTTGAGCCAAATAACGCGGGATACAGAAAAAATGGTAAGCGGCATAATTAATGGTCTTTGAAAGATTTGAAAATCTTCTTTTGACCATTTTTTTATAAAGTTCGAATTTTTCGTTTTAATCGTTAAAACTGTTTTTAAAAAATAAAAAATTTAATTTTCCCGCCAAAAAACGTGAGATATGAGAAAAAATTACAAAATGAATATAAAGAATTGAAGCTTGACGATTAAATATTCCAGAGCACGAAGCGCTACGAACAAATCGCGCGTCGTAGGCGCGCTCAAACTTGTTAACTATTTATTTGTACCTATTGTACAGGGAACAGAGCCGAGCGCGAAGCTCGAGTGTCCTCATGAGAATGTGTTTCCTTAAGGTCGATAGAACTTTAAGTAAATGAGTTCTCTTTATTAAAAACAAAAATAATTAAAACAATAACGCCCCGAAGGGCGCAAGCGTCGCGAAGCTCGCAAGTGTCCCGAAGGGCGCAACACGGAGCGCGAAGCGCGACGTGTAAGGAGAATGTTCCCGCGAAGCGGGCAGATTTTTTTTTTTTTTGAAAAAGTAAAATTTCGATAAATACCCGGGTTATCTAAATTTGCTCATTTGTAAGTAACACATTGTTATTAGTAACACAACCTAATTGTAGGAAAAAATAGCATATGAAGGTTTTTGGGGGTTTCTGATTACATACCCGTTATCAGATTTCCAAAATTCAAGATGGCGTACCTACAACGGTGACCTAAATGAAGTAATTAAATGCTATTCCTTGTTGATATTTGTATTCTATGGTTTTTAGGACTGCTGATAACTAATCTGTGGTCAGTTTTCCTACTGGCTTCGTTACTCGAACATATACTATACATAGTAATGTGAACCATTCTACACATCTCCTTTCAGAGCAGTTATCATCGTTCACAGAATCTGTCGGTTTAGTACGATTTCTTTACTCGTTCAAGGAACAAGATCATACTGAGAGAAAATCTCGTTCAGCATCAAAATAACAAAGATGCATGCATTACGTGATATCACTATGGGATAAAACATATGGTATAATTATGCAGAGAGAGAACGTGTGTAATGTTATTTCGCACCCTTGTATCCGCATAATGCTGTTGACAGCATGAACTGAATCGTATGAGTGGAGGCTGGTCTGATGGACTTAAATCTTTTCTGAATGGTACGTATCAAAGATTAAATGCTGAAACCGTGGTACCGAACCGACTCAGGACTTGTACTCAGCGACCTCGAAAACATAGGATATGACCACATTGCATTGCAAAAATGTATGGTGTTTTACATAAAATTACCAATTTTCTACGTTTTTCTTGAGGTTCGAGACGAAGTGTGACGCCATAAAATCACAACGATTCCGTATTCATACTCAGCGACCTCAAAAACATAGAATATGACCACTTTTCATGAAAAATTTTTAAATAAAGAAAAGTCGAATACGCTGTAACTAAAAAGATAAAAGACACGAATTTATTAATTATTAACACAATAAAAATTAATTTGTGATACTTATAAATACATTAATTTAAAGTTTATTAATTACTTGAGAAAAAAATTTGAAATAGCGTATTCAACAGTGTCAATATTAATTCTACTACATTCGACGACTGTGAATACGCTAATTCAAATTTTTCTCTCATGTAATTAATAAACTTGAAATTAATGTATAAGTATAACAAATTATTTTTTAATATGTTAATAATTAAAAAATTCATTTTTTTACCTTTTTAGTTACAGCGTATTCGACTTTTTTTATTTAAAAAATATTTTTATTTTTTTCTATAATACTTTTAGTGAGATATATTTAATGATGGGTATTTTTGCATGACCATATATCCGTAATCAACGCTTCAAAATATACCGATATAGGTACAGAGTTTGAAAAATATCAGAAATTAAAATTTTTTTGAAATTTACCACAACATTTACTTATTAGAGCTAATATATGATTTATTTATGACTCAATTTGAAGTAGACAATTTATTTTTTACAGGCTTTTCATCAATTTTAACATTTTTAATGCAAAAAGTGACTGAAATATTAAATACGGATAAAAAAATCAAGTTTCAATGTCATATTTTTCATTGTTATCCTGAAGCGTATTGCAAAAATGCGAATCTTAATATGCCTAAGTTAATCTAGATAATATTACACATATTAGAAAAAAACATGCAAATACGTTGATCTTGTCCAAAGTTATGATGAATCAAACAAAATTTTTTTTCTTTGTGAAGCTATGTTAATATTCATTTGGAAATCTGACAACGGACTAGTTATCAGCGGTCCTAAAATCCACAGAATATAAATGTTCACAGGGATTAGTATTTAATTACTCCAATTAGGCCGCCACTGTGGATTTTCCATCTAGAATTTAGGAAATCTGATAGCGGTATGTAATCAGCGACCCCAAAGCTTTCATATACTAATTTTTATTACTATCAGCTTCAAAGTCAGCAAATTGATCCACTATCTTCAATTTTAAAAATTTAACTATGTATTCGTAAACAGCGACCCCAAGAACCCTATATACAGACTTTCGATTAAGACCCTTTCCAAACACACCGTGTTGAATATCGAAAACCTATTAAATGATTAGTAATTGCACACTAAAAATGAACTTTTACGATATTAACATATACTGTCTATCATTTTTATATCAAATAGCAAATACGATTTGATTTGGATAATTCTGTTCAACGGTATGACATTATTCCGTCAAAAACATCTCTACGGGTACATGTTGCAAAAGTTGATTGACGATACCAGAAAATAACGTTGAGAGCTTTATTTTCAGCTGTGGTTCCATCACCTTAAGCACTTCCCTTCCATGATTTCGCAGGAATAGATTTATAGCATCCGCTGAAAATGAAATTCTAATTTTGAACCTAATTTTAAGTTTTTCTAGATTTACTTGTGATAGAATTAAATAATCTGTAATGTTCCACAAGATAATAGTATGGGCGCGAGTTACGTTCAATGATATATATTTGGATAAATTTTCAAAGTTTTAAGTCTAAAACGAACCTTCTAGGTTGAAAAAGGAGCAGATTTTAAGTTAGAGTATCGAAAGACCAATTTTTAACGAAAATGCATTTACAGTAGCACACTGAGCTCCAAGTGGCGATACGTACAAAAAAATTGTCGACAAAAATTGAAGGCGGGGACTTGTTCGTATGTGTCCACATTTCCAAATCAGTTTGAATGAAAATCCTAACTGCTCGTTTTTTTTAAATATCGAAAAATCAATTTTTGTGCTTTTTTACATATCAGAAGCGCATTTCGCGTGTATAATAGGGCGTATAGAATCAAACAATTGTCGTTATTCTGTGTTCAGGTAGGGTAGAAAAATTTCTATTTAGACCCAAAAAGATTTCCTGAAAGTTTGGTAAAGAAAGATTTAGGCATTCAACATGCGCATTGAGAATATTGCAAAAAATAGCTAAATATGACACATTTCTTGTTATTTCAAGTACAAGAAATGTTTTATGCGGTTTCAATTATTATAAAAAATAGTTCAAAGCATGTAAATTTGTGCCCAATAATACACAGTTCCATTCACCACTCCATAACTAGGTTTAAATGACTGAAAATTTTGAAAATGGCAAAAGATCAACTTTCTCACCATTTTCGTAGAGTTGCAGCCCTTTCAACGATTATCAGGAAATGGGCAAAAAATTTTTTTTTCAATGAATTTAAAAAGTATGAAAATCTTTTGAATCGTCATATTTCTTATCCTTTGTAAATATGAAGAATTTTAAACATATACTTAAAATCATTAAAAAAATTATTTGGAAGACTTGCAAGTCTATTTGCAAAGCCTTCCAAAAAACTTTTTTAATGATTCTATATGGTTTAAATTGGTTGTATTTCTGAAAGATGAGAAATATGACGAGGAAAAATATTTTCATACTATTTAAATTTGAAAAGAAATGTTTAGCTCAATTCCTGAATACATGATCCACTTATTTGATTGTAAATACATTGCAGATACATCACATAACACATTTGATGGTCTGATAAATAATTGTTGAAAGGGCTGCAACTCTAAGAAAATGGTGAGAAATTTGCTTTTTTGCCATTTTTAAAATTTTGAGTCAGTTAAACCTAGTTAAAGAGTGGTGAATGGAATTGTGTATTATTGGGCACAAATCTATATGCTTTGAACTATTTTTTATAATAATTGACACCACATAAAACATTTCTTGTACTTGAAACAACAATAAATGTGTCAGGAAATCTTTTTTGGACCAAATAGAAACTTTTCTGCCCTACGCGAACCCAGAATAACGACATTTTTTTATTTCGATACGCTCTATTATGCACGCTAAATGCGCTTCTGATCTGTAAAAAAGCACAAAAAATGATTTTACGATACACTAGACTTCCGAGGTAACGCCACTCGTGTTTGTGGGTGTGTGTGTTTATATTTTAAGTGCGTGTGATTAGCGGTTGTCTCTCATCCTGTAAATACAATTGCGGTATGCGTCAAAACGAACATGAAATAATAGAGTTCGAAAACGGACTAGACACACAGATGATTTACACATTCACATCTTAGGTATCTCCTTCCCTCTGCGGTAAAAACGTTAAAGTGGTTAGAGAAGTTATCTATAGGAAGGAATACGCAAGAGTCGGTTGTGTATTTTCTCTAGTAAACATAAATATCAATCATAGGAGCGCCTATCGTTTGATATTTATATCGGCTAGTTTTACATCCTCTGAAGCGCCTGACGGGTTATGAATGCCAAATCCCTGCTGTACCCTTATAAAAAACCCCTTTTTTCTATTGATTTTGGAAATTATGATAAAAATTGGCTTATTATACGTTATTTATGTACAAATTTTATCTTGATTTCTGTTTGTTAAGAAATATCTAAAATGCGATCTAATTACTTTGTTTAAATTATGTTCATTATTTAATTCAAATTTTGGTTTGTTAAATTCTGGAATTTAGAATAAATATTGTAAAGATTGCTCTGTTTAATTTTGAGCTTCATAATTACTAAAAACCCTGCCCCTCTACCATTATTTGCTGTTAAAACTGAGCTGGTCAATTATTTATTAACCCTAATTTTATCTTTTATCTTTTGTCGTTAGTCTCATTTGGTTATCTCGTTATCTTTTTGATTTAACTAAAATTTGCGAAGTTATCTCTTTGTCGTTTATTTTATCTTTACCGTTGTCTGTTGGAATGTGGATTCCACGTTACCTTTATCTTTTCTCATATTTTTAGTTAAATTAATTTATCTGTGCTAAATATTTTATTAAAATTTCTTCGTATCTGTCGAAAAAGAACGATTAACGCAAAAAATTGAAATACGTATAACTCTTTGCTATAACTGCGTCACAAATATTTTTTTTCATAAATCGCAAAAATACGTATTGCCTAAGTTATTACTTTTATTTGAACAATGTACAGGTATGACATTTTTTAGCTGCAAATTCTGAAAGCTAGTTTTTACGTTTCGACTTGAGTATAAATATTAGTGAAAATGTCGTTGGATGCGTGGAAGAAAAAGCGAGCGCCAATCAAGGCAAAATTAACTAGATTCATAAATCAATTTGCGAATTACGATAAAGCATTAGGGCTAGGAACATGGGCCCTCCAACTTGCGAAAATTGGACCTTTATATGAGGAATTCGATAAAATACAAACGGAAATCGAGATGGCAATCAATGACGCAGAAGAGGCTCAAGAAACTCAGGAACGGACTGCATTTGAAGCGTCATACTTTCAAATTGTACAAAGGGTACATGAATTTATTGAACAGTGTCAACAACAAAACTCGCCGGCTTCGACTAGTCATACGAATAGTCCTATAATTAGTGAACCGTCGTCCCAAGCATTTCCTTTAGCAGAACTCGCGAATATCCTGTCAGCAAACTCACTCTCTTCCAATCTTCCTACAATTAGAATCCCGAAATTTGACGGATCTTACAAGGATTGGGTAAGGTTTCTCGATTCGTACAAAACAATGGTGCATAACAAGCCCTGACTTACCAACATTCAAAAATTCCATTATTTAGATGATACGCTTACGGGAGATGCGGTTACTATCGATGCCTGGGAAACCCAATTTTAGAGATATGATAAAGTTTCTCGAAAATCATTGCAAATATTTACAGCGAGTCTCAGAAGATAAACCTGAGACTCATCAATTAAGTAATCAGAGGAAATCGGGCCTCAAGAATTCAAATACAAAAACTGTTGAACGGGTCACTTTCCACGCAACGACAAAAAAGACGTGCTCCCTCTGTCAAGAATCACATGCGCTTTATCATTGCGAAAAGTTCCTAGCACTTCCAGTTCAATCTCGAATTGATGAAGTTAGGAAATTGCGAATGTGTTTCAATTGTCACCAGAATAGGCAATGCAAACTTGGTCCGTGCAATAAATGTTTTAGGAAGCTCAATTCTTTGCTTCATCTCAATTTTGAGAAAACACAAGAGCAGCCAGCTCATAAACACATTCAAACACAAAATGTACAGGAAGAGTCTGCCGGTAATCAATCAATCCTTCTCCAAAAAACGAAAACATAATGTTAGGTACTGCTAACGTTTGGGTATAAGATAACGTGGGAAAACGCCACGAATGTCGCGTCTTGCTCGATTCATTCTCGCAGGTTCACCTTATGACAAAACGTGTCTATAAACTTTTGAAACTTCCTGTTGCAAAATCAAATACAACAGTTTCCGGGGTATTTAAGACAACACAAGAACCTCAACATTATACAAGTGTCACCTTTGCTTCGCGTTCAACAAATTATTCCAAACGAATCAATTGTTTAATTGCGTCAGAAATTACCGATGATATGCCAAATCTCCTAGTGTTGCGAAGCGACTTCGAAATCCCCGACGGACTTGTACTGGCCGATCCAGCATTCGACAAAACTCGGCCTGTTGATCTTCTCATTGGAGCAGGAAACTTTTGGAATCTCCTGTGCGTAGGTCAGATTCATCTACGCAGTGATCAACCCATATTACAAAAAACGCAGCTTGGATGGATTGTCGCAGGTCCCATGCAAATTCCTAATCGGCAATCTCACGCAGTGTGTAATTTAATTAGCAATCAGCAATTACCCAATGAATTCGGCCGTTTTTGGGAGATTGAGAACCACAAAATAAAAAGGACGTACCCAGAGCTCGATTCACGGGACACTTTGGAACAACACTTTCTCTCAACGACT
>JAUEJJ010011075.1:0-17249 GCA_032164275.1 Synergus coniferae | reverse complement strand
TGGATTACACTTTTGTATTGGTCTTTTAATTCTGTCATAACCCTTATACTGTCGCAAATAGGTGCATTTACCTTATATTCTCCCAATGTATTCTTAAATGAATAAATAAAATACTTTCATGAGATAGAGAAGAGCAGATTAAAAGATAAAGCAGTGGTACCGTATTGGCGCAAGGAAATATTAAGTGAATAGAGTAGCTGACAAGGAATAGAATAAGATAGAGGAAAGGGAGGATTGAAATGGATAGTTTAGTGATTATTCTGACAAAGAGATTGAAAGAGACACCCTAGCGAAAGCTTCAAAATCAATCCTAAACTGTAATCCGAGTGAATCCTAATGAATTCGGCCAATCCGAATTAATTAGAATGAATCCGAACATAGACTGGATTAATTCGGATTCATTTGGATTGAAAGTTCTGATTGACAGGATTGACCTGATTCATTCGGCCTAAAGAGATAGGTTTTAAGTTATGACGACTGAGAAAGAAATTTAAAAAGGCATAGTGTATAAACAAGTGATAAATGAGGAAATTGAAGATATAGGTTGTAGATATTAACAAAGAGATTGAAAAATATAGAGTTGAATATATAAGAGATAGACTTTGATAGAGCTCTTTCGTATGGATGTGAATTTTTCAATGTTATATACAATGTTATATACAATGTTATATACAGCAGGCTTATGCAAATGGCCATTTTCCTCCTTCTGCAGAGGCAATTGCGTTGGAGCCATAATTATGAAATTGAGGCATAAAATAAATATAGCGACTGTTAATTGCTGATCATAATTTGACTCGATTACGTCTAGGCGTTGTCGTTAGACATCAGAGTTTCATATTATTTCTGGGTTTTTCGACATTATAATGAATTATAAGGCTGTGGTTGTCGGAAAATTCTTAGCTAATTAAGAGCCGCATAAATTAAACGATCCCTCACCATTCTTTGTAGACAATGAGTTATTAAGGTTGTGTTAATAATCCGAGAATTTTTGTCCGCCATTCGTTTCTTAGAAACAATGGAAAAGAATTTATGAAATCCGATTTTTTGAGGTGACAGATATAGAAGATTGGAAAAGATTTAATGAGAAAATTACAGAAGAGCTGAACAGTAAATAAGAATTTTATGGACAGCTTTAGAGACGTTATTTAGAGAATCCTTAAAGTTGAGAGTCTATGTGGATATTGATAGTAGAAAGGTAATTTAATGGACGATTCATTTGAGTTATGCAGGATGAGAATCCATTTTTATTATTATTTTATGTGTATAATCAATGATCTTCAAGGTGGAGAAATACCTCTACTTTTAAATACCTTTAAAGTTGAATAACCCAACAAAATTATTTCAGAGAAAAATCAAAAATGTGATGTAACATATTGATATATTATAGATATGTGGATATTGCGTCGTGATATTGCATTCACGTACAATAATGTTCAACGATGTCCTATACCTTGAAAAGTAATATTTCGAAATTAAGGTTCTTAAATTATCAATTATATATGTAAGAGGCAACCCTAGCCAAAGCTTCGGATTGAAATTCATTCCGAACCAATTCAAATCATTCCGGAATTTGTATCCGAACCAAAAAATTTCATTCCGATTTAATCAGACGAAATTTTTCAATCCGAATTAATCCGAGGCACATTAAAAATCAATCCGAACCTTTAATCCAAATGGATCCGGTCAATCTGAATTAATCCGAATTAATCCGAATTTTCAATCCGATTGATTCCGGTCAATCAAAATCAAACCAAACTTTCTATCCGCTTGAATCTGGTCAATCCGGTCAATCATAACTTTCAATGTGAATGGATCCGAATTAATCCGGTCTATCCTCATCAAACCGAATGATTCTGAAAAATTAGGATAAATTCGTATTCATTCGGATTGAATGTTCGGATTAATTCTGATTAATTCGGATTGATCGGATTCATTTGGATTAAAGATGCGGATTGATTTTGAATGGGCCTCGGATTATTTCGGATTGAAAACTTCCTTCGGCTTAAATCGGAATGAAACTGTTTGGTTCGAATACAAATTCCGGAATGATTCTGAAAATTTCGGATTGATTCGGAATGAATTTCAATCCGAAGCTTTCTCTAAGGAAATTCATTTCAAACAAATCCGAACAGATTCGAGTTGTCCGACAAATAAAGACTCGATTGTGCTCGCTCACAAGTCCTCGATCCTCAATTATTTTTGCATACCTCTGATTGGTGCAAACTAGAAAATCAATTTCGAAACATCACTTCGGTGTGATAATCTTGGAAAGACTGAAAATGACACCAGACACTTCTACTCACACTATTTGGTGTCGTAGCGTAGCACCGATTTCTAACAATGTAAAGCTATTATACTTTTAGAGTTTAGAATAAATAAATATAGCACTTCACGAATGTCAAAAATAGATTAGAAAAAAATTGGCAACACTTTTAATAAAAATAAAGTTATAACCCATTTAAGTTTACGATTCAGAGAATGAAAATTTTATTCAAACTACTGAATGCTTTGCGGAGATAATACTCAACTACTTACCTTAAGCAAAAAGATAGGATTAAACTTCGATCAACAAAGAAATAGAGAGAAGTAGATGAAGATAGAGAAGAAATTTAAACAAATAGAAAAGTGGGTATTAAAAGAGATAGGAGCAAATATTCATTGACCAGGAGATAGAAAGGTATAGAGGTCAATAGGCGAAAGATAAGAAGGAATAGAGAACTGGGGATTGAAAGAAATAAGAGTGAATTGAAATTGAACAGGAGATAGAAAGGTATGTACAAGAATAGCGGAGCGATAGAAAGAAATAGAGATGTGAGAATTAAAAGAGGTAGAGGCGAATTCTGATTGACAAGAAGACAGAAGGAGACAGACTAGAATAGGCGAGAGATAGAAATAGATAGAGAAGTCAGGTTTGAAAGAGATAGGAGCTATTTTAATTCAGATGGAGATAGAAATAGAGAAACTGGAATTGACAGACATAGATAGAGATAGAGAAATGCGGATTGAAAGAAACAGACGTGGATGCAGATTGAGCTGAAGTTAGAATGGGATAGAGAACTAGAGACTAAAAGAGATAGAGGCGAATTGGAATTCACAAGGTGACAGAAAGGGATAGAAAAGTATATAAAGAGATAGAAAGAGATAGTGAAGTAGGGGTTGAAAGAAATAGGAGAAAGCGGTGATTGAAAAGAAGATAGAAAGAGATCGACGAAGATATACAAGAGATACAAAAGAAATAGAGAAATGGGGATTAAAAGAGATTGGAGCAATTTTAATTTAGAAGGAGACAAAAAGAGAGATACAGGATTAGGCGAGAGATAGGTAAGAAGATATGTGGGGATTAAAAGAGGTAGGGGCGAATTTTGATTGATAAAGAGATAGAAAGAGACAGACTGGTATAGGTTAGAGATAGAAAGGAGATATACAGGGATAGAGAGGTATACATAGAGATAGAAGAGATGGAGAAGTGGGAACTGAAAGAGATAGGAGTGAATTGAAATTGATAAAGAGATAGAAAGCTATGGACAGGAATAGGCGAGAGATAGGAAGGGATAGCTATGTGGGGAATAATAAAGATAGGCGCGAATTCTGATTGTCATGGACATAGGAGACAGACTGGAATAGGTGAGAGATAGAAAGGAATAGAGAACTGAAAATTGAAAGAGATAGAAGCGAATTGAGATTGACAAGGAGATCGAAAGGGATAGACTGGTATATATAGAGATAGAAAGGGATAGAGAACTGGAGATTGAAAGAGATAGAAGCGAATTGAGATTAACAAGGAGGTAGAAATAGATAGGCAGAGAGAGACAAGATATAGAAAAGGATACAAAAGATGAGATTCAAAGAGATAGGTGTGTATGTGGAATGATATGGAGATTGAAAGAGAAAGACGGAAATAGGCGAGAGATAGCAAGGGTTATACAATCTTTATCTCTTTTCTATTAAAGATAGAAGGAGATAGAAAGGGATAAGACTGCTGTCTCTTTACTTCCAGCAGGTTAGATAGGTTAGTAATTATACTGACGAAGAGATTGAAAGTTATGGGTTAGTAGTTATAACGACTGAAAAATGAGATTTAAAAAGGCAGAGGTGGATAGACGAAAGATAGACGAGGAAATTGAAGATATAGATTATAAATATCAACAAAGAGATTGATAATAGGTAGTTGAATAAACAAGAAACAGACTGGGATAGAACTCTTTCGGATGAGTGGTATTGGTTTTCATCGTATAACTCCGACGTCCTTCGTTTGCTCAGTGGACTAAACACTGGTAGATATAGACTAGGAGAGATAGACAGAAATAGATATTACCAGAGACAGGGATAGACTGAGGAATAGGAAGAGATATATATCACCAGACACGGAGATACAATGGTGGATAGAAAGAGATTGCGTTTTGTGGATGTAAAATGGTTACTTGGAAGAAATGGGTAAGTTCTATCTCTTTCTATCCATAAATTTCTATTTCTTTCTCTTTCTCTTTGTTTTCAGCAGACCAGAAGAAGAAGCGTTGATCACTTGTGAAATTGGAAGAAATTGAATTTTATTGATAGGAATGACAGCTGAGATTAACGACAAGCTGGTAATATTTATTGAGGTGCATTCTTATTTCTCGGGTATATAAAGTACCAAACATTATCTTCAAGTGAATTGGTCATCCTGCTTATGGATGGCTGGTGCACACGACATATTTTATTTTTTCAATAAAGCAGCGATATGGACTGGTGCGGTGCGGTGGTGCAATCGTGGAATCCATACGGAGCGGAGCCTGCTGAGTTCGAGAGTGGGGACGAGAGGCGTGTCGGTGGGTGTAGTGAGGTTACGTCGAGGTCCGATTTATAAGAGTGCATTCAAGGAGTGTAACGGCTTCAAGGTCGCTCAACTCTCTCAGGAAACTGCTAACCGACATCCGCGAGGACACTCCGTATATCGGTCAAAAGTATTTTGGACCATGCAAAGAAATACTGTTAAGCCTCGCCAATATTATACACAACTAGGTTATTCCGTAGAAGGAAAGGGATAAGGGCAGATGGAATGCCGAGAGAGAAAGGCGAGTAACTTAAGTCGGGCGTAAGCTCAAATGAGCATTTATTTGCAACTTACAGTAGTTCAATTATTGAAGAGTCTCAATGACGCGCGGCGCCGTGGTAAAATCGAGTCCAGTTGGACAGTACTGTTTTTATATTGTAGAACCCCCTCAAAATCTTTAATAACTTTAGACTAATCCCATTTAACGTATTTAGTCTTGCTTGCGGTAGAAGTCGTCAAGTTTTTGTCAGAATTTCTATAGTCTTTCATTACAAAACGCTTCGTGAAATAAGTACAACCCTGCTGAAAGTAAAGAGATAGAAAGAGATAGAAATTTGGAGAAAGAAAGAGATAGAATATTTCTATCTCTTCCAAGCATCCATTTTGCATCCCCAAAACGATATCTCTTTCTACCCATCATTGTATCCCCGTGTCCGGTGATATTTATCTCTTCCTATCCCTTAGTCTATTCCTGTGTCTGGTAATATCTATCTCTTCCTATCCCTCAGTCATCCGTATTCCTGATAATATCTATCTCTTTCTATCTCTTAGTCTATCTCTATGCAAAAATATGTTATGCCATTTTATCTCTAAGGCTATCTCTGCCTTAATAACTTATTCATTTTCATATTTTAAACATTCACAATAACATTATAACTTCATCATATTGTACATATGTATATATTATTCTAATCATACCACTAACGAATATGCTGAAAGAGAAAAAGACATTCAAGAAGATAGGTTTAGAAATAGGCTGATATAGAAATCTTGGGATTGAAACAGATAGAACTAAATTCCAATTGACAAGGAGCTAGGAGCAAATCTTGATTGACAAGAAGATAGAAAGGTATAGACGAGAATAGGCGAGAGATAGGAAGGAACATAGATGTGGGGATTGAAAGAGGTAGGAGCGAATTGAGATAAACAAGGAGATGGCAAAACATAGACAAGTATAGGTGAGAGATAGAAGGGGACATAAAAGTAAGGATTGAAAGAAATAAGAGTAATTTTGATTAACAAAGAGATTGAAAGGTATAAACGAGAATAGGCGAACGATAGGAAGGAATAGGGAAGTGGGAATTGAAAGAGATAAGAGTGAAGAGAAATTGATGAGGAGATAGAAAGAGATAGACTGGAATAGGCGATAGATAGAAAAGGATAGAGGAGTGAAGGATGAATGAGATAGGAGCAATTTTAATTCAAATGGAGATAGAAAGAGATAGACTGGAATAGGTAGAATCTATCTCAATATTTCTATCTCAATCTGAGATTGAAATGGGCAGATTGAAAGAGATAGTCGTGTATGTGGATTGAAATGTAGATAGAAAGGGATAAAGAACTGAAGATTGAAAGAAATAGAAGCGATTTGAGATTGACAAGGAAATAGAAAGGGATAGATAGGTATATATAGATAGAAAGAGATAGAGAAGTGGAGATTGAAAGAGATGGTCGTTGATGTGGATTGATATGAAGATAGAAATAGATAAACTGGAATAGGCAAAAGATAGATAGAGATACAGAAATGCGGATTCAAAGAGATAGGCGTGAATGTAGATTGGAATGGAGATAGAAAGGGATATAGAACTAGTAATTGAAAGAGATAGAAGCAAATTGAGATTGACAAGGTGATAGAAAAGGATAGAAATGTGTATAAAGAAATAGAAAGAGATAGAGAAGTGGGGATTGAAATAAATAGGCGTTGATGTGGATAGATATGGTTCCACTGCTTTATCTTTTGATTCGCTCTTTTCTATCTCAAAGATGTATTTTATTTATTCATTGAAAAATAAATTAGGGGAATATATGTATATGTCTAAAGTCACGCTTCCAATATGCCCATAATTAATTCCAAATAACTTATTTTTTAAAACGAAAAGCGAATTGAGATTAACAAAGATGTAGCAAAAGATAGACGAGTATAGGTGAGACATAGAAGGGGATATAGAAGGGAGGATTGAAAGAAATAAGAGCAATTTTGATTGACAAAGAGATAAAAAGGTATAGACGAGAATAGGCGAAAGATCAGAGGGAATAGAGAAGTGGAGATTGAAAGATATAGTAATTAATTGAAATTGATAAGAAGATAAAAAGAGATAGACAGGGGTGGACAAGAGATAGAAAGAGATAGAGAAGTGAGGAATAAAGGGATAGGAGCCTTTTAATTCAAATGTAGATAGAAAGAGGTAGAGTAGAATAGGAAATAGATTGAAAGGGATAGAGAATTGGGGATGGAAAGGGATAGGAGGAATTTTAATTCAGATGGAGATAGAAAGTGATAGATTGGAATAGGTAAGAGATAGATTGATATAGAAAAATGCGGATTGAAATAGATACAGACTGTTCCACAAGATAAAGTTTGCGTTTTTTCAGAAAGTTTCAGAAATTTTTAATCCTTTCTTTTATGTCCTGACTATACGTTCGAAGGTCTATGGCGAAACCATCGATTCGTTTCTGTCTTGTTCGAAGTGTCGGATATTACACATCCATAAGCTATGAGCGCTATCTACGCTAAACGTTCCGAAGCGGTATTTTTGTGTACCCATGCACACGGACCATATCTTTCATACTCAGCTGCTGCCAAATTTCTTAAAAAGTCTAAGCACGTCGTCCAAAAGTGGATACAGCGATAAAAGGACACAAAAACCGTCAATAACCTGCCATGGAAAGGAATAACGCGAGCAATGTCCAGTAAGGAGGATAAGATGATCGTTGCACTGTTCAAGCGCATCCCTACCCTCCGGCTGCGTGAAGCCAAAGCTAAGCTAGCGGAAAAGGGACCGCCCCACGAGGCAGAAACCCCTGCTCTCAGAGGTTAACATATAAAAACGCGTGTCATGGGCTTCGGAAAATCTTGATCGCGATTGGTCCAATGTAATTATTTTGGACTAAGCGTCCTTTTAGACATGGGTTCCCATAAAACGCGCCTGGTCACACTCCTGATGAGCGCTTCCTCCAGCGAACTGATAAACACCCCATAAAGATCCATTTTTGGGGATGCTTCTCTGAGCGCGGTTTTGGATGTTTAACATAGAGCTCTTCACCTAGAACCTGACTGCACAGAAAATGCTGAAAATATACAAATATGTCTTTTAAGGTCTGCTAAAAAGATGTTCGGAACCGATACTGGCGATTGGATGCTTCAAGAGGACAACGACCCGAAACACCTCAGTCACCTCTGAACTTCCTGGAAAGCGAAAAATGGCATGACGACTTTGGACTGGCCTTCACAATCTCCTGATGCGAATCCAATAGAAAATGTGTGGAGTTTCGTAAAGAGGAAACTTGCAGGAAGGCGTGTATTCACCCTGAAGCAGCTCTCTCGACGAATTAAGGAGGTATGGTGCTCTCTACCTACGGACTATGCCGAAAAACTAGTCGAGAGCATGCCCAGAAGGTGCCAGATCATTATTCAGAAGAACGGCGCGGCGATTGGACGGTTTATTAGGTGAGTGCGCCCTAGTGCTTTGTGCGCACTGCTCTGACAAAAAAGAAAAATGAGTTTTTCTTCAAAACTTTCTCAGTAAATGCGTATTTTTTCTTGTAGAACAGAATGTATTATTATAAATTTGTGTAAAATTTGGCCCGCCCCCGTTTCTATCAAACGTCCACGTTTTAAGACCCCTTGAACCCAAAAATCATGTTTTTAAGAATGTGTCTGTCTGCCTGTAGATTTTTAGTTTGTGAGCACAATAACTTTCGAAAGAATTGACCAATTGGATTGGCCTTTCGTATACCATTTAAGTATCCTAAAAGGAAGGTCAAGTTCGTTAGCCAGTTATTTGGGATAAAAGTTCAAAAAGTTGGAGCATTTTGAAACTTTTTGAAACCACAATTTTTTTAATTTACAAATTCCATGTACGGACGCTCGTAGTGCTAAAAAATTTGAACAATTTATCCTTATAATTTTTTTTGATAAAAAAATAATTGTCAGACTTATGACGTTTCGAATATTCAACGAAACGAAAAGAAATTACAATTTAAAGCCAAACAACGCACGATATGAAAAAAAATCAAGAGATGAATAATGTTTCTTTTTTAACGTTCTATTAATTATGTATCTCGCGTTCTTTGGCTTAAAATTTGAATTTTCGTTTTTTCAAAAAAATTCAAAAAGTTTGTATACCACTCACATAGAACGTTAAACAAGAAATATTATTCATCTCTTGACTTTTATTCATATCGTGCGTTGTTCGGCTTCAAATTGTAATTTCGTTTCGTTTTTTTTGAATTTTCGAAATGTCATAAGTCTGACAATTATTTTTTTATCGAAAAAAGTCATGTAAATAAATTGTTGTACTTTTTGAGTACTTTGAGCATCCATACATAGAATTTGTAAATTAAAGAAGAAAGTGCTTTCAAAAATTTTCAAAATCTTCCAACTTTTCGAACTTTTATCCAAAATGGCTGGCTAACGAACTTTACCTTCCTTTTAGGATATTAAAAGAGTATACCAAAGACCAATCCAATTGGTCAATTCTTTCGAAAGTTATCGTGCTAAACAAACTAAAAATCTTCACACAGACACATAGATAGACAGACATACAGATAGACACATTCTTAAAAACATGTTTTTTGGGTTCAGGTGGTCTGGAAACGTGAACATTTGACGAAAACGGGGGGGGGGGTTAAATTTTACACAAATCTAATACATTCTCTGAGATGAGAATGTAAAAATTGAAGTTTCACGCCAAAAAACGTGAGATATTAGAAAATGTGCAAAATTAATAGAAAGAATCGAATATTAACGACCAAATATCCCAGAGCGCTAAGCACTACGAACAAATCTCACGTCGTAAGCGCGCTAAAACTTGTTAACTATTTATTTGCAATTCTTATATGGGGAATAGGCCCGAGAGTAGTATAGCAAGGCCGGTTCTGCGCCACCTCAGTTGGTAAATCATTGATACGCAAAGGTTCGCTTCCATGTTCGAGACAAATCCTCAGTGTCCCGCAAGGGCACACTGAGGACTTGTCTCGCGCAGACGTGGGGTTCTCCGCGCTCCCTGTCCCGCTAGGGCATACCTAGTGGAGACTTGCCTTTAAAAAGCCCATATTGACAGGCGCGCATTTCAATTTCCGCTGTGATGAAATGTGGATCAGTGAGAAATGAAAAAGTGTAAGTAAATGTAGAAAAAATGATTAAGGAAAAAGGGATAAACACCTATATAAATTAGTGGAGGAGTTTACAGCAGCCATTTGAGTGATGACTACTTTCAAGAAATAATGATTCTTAACAAATGTGCAAGATTAGTTCGTGCAATTGAGGATGCGTTAAACTTGATGTTATTATCTAGTTTCGCACCTTTGGACAAGGTGAACTGATGGAGTAACAAGTGTGTTCTGTGCCTTAAGACAGTAAGGAATATACTGTATGGAATACCACCACTAAAATTAAATCAAAAGCGAAAATGTTTAAATATTATTGAACAAATTAGATGTCTCAAGGCTCGTTTTGATTTACTAGCTAAAAAAGGGTGCGGTGTTCAGAATAAGCTACAAAAACGAGATGATATTAATGATCGAGTAGAGTGGATTAATGTAGACAAAGCCTTTAACGGTCGAATTCGTACATGTGTTGTTACCAATTTAGTTCACAAGGACATTACTGCTTTCCTTGATGACGCTGCTGTTTTATTCATTGAACAAGTTAGGACCATTTTACGTGAATATAAAGCATTAAAAATCAACAGTGTACTTAATGCATATTACATTAAGATTGGTAAAGAAGAACATGAATTGAAGAATTTTAAATCAACCAATCGTGAGATCTACTTTACTACACACTTGAAACAATGGTTTACTGACAACGTAAAACACCCTATCCTCATAGAAGTTTAAAAGTTTCAAGAAAAAGATTCTCGATATACTTTAGATAATATTGTCAAATTGGAGATAACCATAAACAATCTTAATCCCACGAAAGGCAGTTCCTATATTGATCTTCCTTTATGGATTAAGAAAAAAAAGCATGTGTTAACGTGGAAAACGTGGACAACGAATATTTCAAGTGGACGTCTGCATTATATTCAGTCTATAGACTAAACCATCCCTAGCGTATCTTCAGCTATCTACAATATCAAGATAAATTAGACTTTACTGAAATTAATTTTCCAGTTGCTTTGAAGGACGTATCCACATTTGGAAGGCAAAATAACATTTCAGTCAATGTTTATGGGCTTATCAAAAAGAAACATAAATATGTGGTTATTCTATTACACCTTACTTCTCAGAAGAGAGCTGTCCGTGTGAATATTCTCCGAATAGAAGAAGAGTGGATGAAGACAGTAGAGATAAAGAATAAAATCTAAACTGTAGCCGTAATCAGTCATACAACTTTCATTACGTTTGGATTAAAAATCTTTCTCGACTAGTCAGCAGCCAATTATCCAAACATGAAAAAAGAAAATATATCTGTGATCGATGTTTGCACTATTTTGCAAGTGTGGAAAAGTTTGTTATACATAGTGAAGATTGTATATCATAAAACTAAATGATTGTAAAATAATATTACCAAAACCTAGGAAAAACTTCATTGAATTCATAATCTTTAAACATAAGGAAAAGGTGGCATTTTTTATTTATGCAGATTTTTGGTCTCTTCTTATACCAGTAGAAGTTGAGAAGCAAAAATCTAATACTGAAGTCTTCCAAAAGCATGAAGTTCTTGACATCGGATACTACTTCAAATGTAGTTATGAAGATACAAAATCCTTCTATGAATTATGTCCGAAAGGTGTGGAACCTGCAAAGTGGTTTGCTCTTGAGTTGCTGCAAATTGCAAAGAAATGTGAGAATATTTTTTCATCACCAGTTCCAATTCAGAAACTTACACTCGAACAACAGAAAATATTTATTGAAGCAACTACTTGACACATCTGTGAAAAACCTCTACATTCGCCAATGAAGAAAGTTCGCGATCATTGTCACTTAACTGGAAAGTATCGTGGTCCTGCACATGAAAATTATAATCTAATGTAATCTAATCTAATTGTAATTGATCAAGTCTCAAACACCATACCTGTTGTTTTTCATAACTTGAGTGGATATGATGCTCACTTTATAATTCGTGATATTGCTACATAATTTCATGGTAAAGTTAAAGTTCTCGCTTTAAATAAAGAAAAGTACATCTCCTTCACAAAATATGTCCAGAAAACTTAAATTAAATTTCGATTTATTCATTTCGTTATTTATTCATTTCGTTTTATGGCCTCTTCCTTAGAAAATTCAGCATCTTACCTTACGCCCGTACAGAATTTTTGATGAGAGCCTAGTAGGGTTCTGGTCAGCTTCCCCTACTGCTGGTGTGGTCCTGGTCAGTAAACATGGTCAGAACCTAAGTAGGGTGTAACGCTTTAACTCACCAATACCCTATATAGGGGAAGCTAGTCAGGGCATTGTCAGCTTTCCTAGTGAATGCCTTTTCTTTTTAATATAATCGGGTTAAAATTATAAGTGAAAATTACCTGCTTTTACAAAAACATAATTTTATTACGTCGAAAGATAGAAAATACAAAGAACATATATAGAACATACAATGAACCACTTGTACGGCGATAAGAAGCAATATGTGAAAAATTTACCAAATTCGCTTGCAATGTGATGAAAAGTACATATAATAATATCAAGAACAAAATCTTAATATTTGTATGATAAGAAACAATATATGAAAAAATAACTACAGTTGTTCACAATGTGAAGAAAACTGTAATATAAAGAACAAAGTCTAACTATTTCTACAACTCACAACTATTTCTACGAATTGTGAAGAAAATAATTTCTCTTGTTGCCGCTTTTTTCTGCCACCCTCCCAATCTTTGGCATTCAACAAAACAATGCTAATTGCGTGGTACCTACAGCTTTTTCCGAGATGTTGGTTTTTGTCTTTTTGTCGAAATGTGCTTGAATAAGGGCTTCTGTTTACACAAATGAGTAAAATATGTTAATTATTTCAGAATATTTTATCATAATTTAGACTAAAGAGAAATAAATAATATGAAATTTGAATCTCACCTGTAACACACCAATGAAATTCATAGTTTTTCAAGATTAATTTATCACCAGATTGTTTCGTGTTGGTAAACCCCATGGAAACATCTTTTAACAGGTATTTTTTAAAAATATTTGTGACGCTTTTTGTAAGCGTACAATTCGAATATATAAGAGTGTGTAGAGATGATATCTATACAGAAAATACAAATTTATAATATTTAGGGAAAACTATATGCTTTAACGGATAAAACATTTCTCAACTTTCTGAATTTTAAAAGAAGCAACATTATGCTTGCAATCAGGAATATTAATAAAATGAAATAAGCCAAAAGAACATGAAGCTTGTTATCACCTTCTTCACGTCTCCCTACTCTTTTTTAGGGAGAAAAGGTGTCAGGTTATCCATATTGGTAGGAGTTAGTCAGTGGAGAGAGTCCCCACGTGGAGAGTTCCTTTTAATTTAAAATCGTGAGGATGATCCTCACGTGGCGAGGTGGTAGGAAAAGGATTAAAATCAGTGAGGATGATCCTCACTTGCCGTCTTCTGGAACAGTGAGGAGAATCCTCACGAGGCGTGGTAGGAAAAAGGGGATAGGGTCCGTGAGGAGAGTCCTCACGTGGCGTGATAGAAAAAGGTTAGGGTCGGTGAGGACGATCCTCACGTGGAAAAAGGAATGGTGTTGGCGAGAGGGGTCCTCTCGCCAGAGTTTTACCAGGAGGTGGTGAAATGAGTGAGGATGATCCTCACTCACTGGAGTGGTATGGAGAGTACTCACGTGGCGTGGTAGGAAAAAGGATAGGGTCGGTGAGGAGAGTCCTCACGTGACGTGGTAGGAAAACGAGAGGGTCGGTGAGGAGGATCCTCACGTGGAAAAAGGAATGGTTTTGGCGAGAGGGATCCTCTCGCCAGAGTCTTACCATGAGGTGGTGGAATGAGTTGTCTAGGAGTGGATTTTTGTAGATTTATTTTTCTCTTGTACAAAGCGCTGGTGGGTGTTTTTTCGTCTGGTCCGCGAATGTAACGCCAACGCCGCGCGCCGGTGTATTTTGTGTTCTCATTGTTCATCTGTAATTTGTGTTCTCTCATTTACCTAGAATAATCCTGTGGTGAATTGGCATCACCTTCGTGGTTATTCTAACCTTCAGTGTTGTTTAAATAAATTCTGCGTTTTTTATGCCGAAATGGCTTTTTTGTGCTGCTGAAAATCATAAAAATTATTAACTAGATTGACAAGCCACCTACGGCAAAGCAATCCACTACAAAACAGGCTAACATAACTAGAAACAGGTTGAAATTCACTTGGAGCATTTGATCGGATAAGGAGGTTCAACTTTTTAAATGTGTCTAAAACCGCTTTGTGCATATGATATAAGATGCCGGAAAATCACACCATTATTGATAGGGATATTGTTTTCAATTTTATTATTCTTGCCGGCAAAGAAAAGATCTTTTCTGATGCATTTTAACCTTTAATATAAATTCTTCCTAAAAATGAAAACGTTGAATAAGACGTATACGAAAGCAAAAAACTATTGAAAATAATTCAAAATTCTTGCCGGCAAATAAAAGATCTTTTCTAATGAATTCTAACCTATAATATAATTTGAATATAAAGAATTGAGATAGTTACTGATGTAACTATCGAAATCTAGATACAAACGTAAACAGTGCCACTTAAGTGAACGTGAACATTTCAGTGAATCTTAATAATCTACTAAAAAACATATAAATTAAAATGCGACTTTGTGCTCATGGAATGAGATATATCATTTTCACAGTAGTTTTTTATGCTGAATCCGAATATGGCCTCCATTTGTCTGAAGCACGACAGGTTTTCGAGATATTTTAGATCAAAAATTTTTTTGAAAGATTACAAATTAGGAGATAGAATGTTGTAAAAAATTTTTTAAATGAAAATCAAATACATGATTTCGATGCATTTTTTATAATGCCCAATCCAACGGTTGGCCTGTTTTTTTGATATCTTATAAGGTTGCCGAGATAATCTAGAAAAGCTAATGAAAACCAAGAAAAAAAGTGGTTTTACAAAAAACTGCATATGTAGCTGAAAACATTTTTTCTTCTTCTGTTCCAGGTGACAGTAGTCTGCTAAAGCGTTCTGACTCCACTTACCTTTGTACCTCTGTTCGATTGTAGCGATATCTTGACGAAATCTTTCACCATGTTCATCACTAACTGCTCCCATATTTTCTGGGAAGAAGTCCAAGTACAACCATGTTTTTCTCTCATGTTCAGTCAAGATCTTTTCAAATCGCTATCTAGCATCAGTTGTCGGATTTGTGGTCCATCAAAAACTCCCTCTTTAATTTTTGAGTCACTAAGCTTAGGGAATTTCCTTTTGAAAGAAAGAAGACCTGCTTCTCCGTTTCTATTGATTGATTTGATGTAACAATATTATGTGTAGCCAGATTGCAATCCAAGGAGAATTCCTATTACTTTGAAATCATCACAGATAAACCATTTATGTAGCTAGTAATCTATTTTGGCAAGTAAAAGTTTCATGACATCATAGCACTCCTTCGTATTGTTGGCAAGAGCAACGGGTATTAATGGATATTCGTTTCCATTGTGCAAGAGAACAGCTTTCAAACTGTATTTGTTCGAATCAATGAATAAACGCCAATTCTCTGGTTGATGTTCATGACCAATGGCCTTCATTAGTCCATTTACATCGTTGCAATAAATGAGACTATCTTGGCTAGAAAAAAATGGAGTTAAATCTTTCTCTCTATTTCGATAATGAGAGATTTTTACATCTTTTTCAAGCAAATTTTTTTCCTTGAGTCTAGAGCCCAAGATTTCAGCCTCATTTTTAGATAAATTTAGATCTCTTATCAAATCATTTAATTCTTTTTGATCGAATAATTGTGGCAAGTTTCTGGTCGGATCATGTTCCATAGTTTGATTTTCATCAGAATAATTGATTTCTTCTGCTTTGCGTTTTGTGGAATTAACCGGAAGAAACTCTTTACGGTCAGACGCAGCTTTTGTCACGGAAGAAACATTAGGGTAAATTATGGAGTCCTTGCATCCCGATGAATAGCCATTAACATTTGTCAAACAGAAATAATAATTATCGATATGGTTCAGAGGTTCTCTCCAAGAAGTAGGGAAAGAAAAAGTGAAGATATGATCGAAATTCCCTCGGTATACTGACCTCAATGAAATGGCACAAGTCGAGCAGCAACTGTTCGGTATCCAATATTTTTATCCATTTTCGGGTTTAATCTGAAAAAAAATTTCATAACCTCTTCACATTATAGGAGAAATGTTTTGTCTGTGTTTTTGAGGGACAAAAACACCGCAAACGTAGCAGAAGCTATCGGCATGATTTTTGCAACTATGTACCCTCCATTTTACAATCGTTGCAGAATGAATGTCGCATGATAGCTCACAATTTACGCTAATGAATTGGGCTTCAATAGGAATGAGTTCTAGTTCTAGAGTGTAAGTAGCATACATGTGACTCCGCAGAGGTCTAGCATGAAATGGAAACAGCATGGAGCATGTGTGATACCTACGTGATTAAAACCTGCTTAAGAATCCAAATAATTTGTTGTCGCCCATGTTGGTCCGTGGAGCGTCCGAGAGGAGAGAGAGAGAGGACTGTCGAAGGCTTCCGAGTTTTCTCATTCTTTACTCTTTATTATATACAAAGGATCAAAGCTTTTAAAGTATCCGGCGCACCTTCTCCCGATTGATTATGTTCCCCAGAGGATCTCGCTTCGTGGACTGTCTTGGAGGGGAGGGGAGGTGTATAGGTGAGCAGGACAAGGGGATGTCGAGGACGTCGACGGATGAGGTTTTTTTGGAGGGAGTGGCTTTGATAGGGGAGAGGAGAGGAGCCGGGGGAAGGAACTTAGCGCTATGTTTCAGGGAGTCGGCAAGGAAGGAGTCGAGGTGGGAAAAATCTCGTTCCGACCCTGTGGAGCTGCTGATGGAGGCGACCTCTTCGACGTGGATCGGGCTGAAAGATCCGGTGTTTCCTCGGGGTTCGTCCGGAGTGTCGACCTCGAAGTGGGCGAACGGAGGCAGAGGCAAAACTCCGCAGTGAGGAGGGACGCGGCCCGCCGAGGCCAGATGTTCTTGATAACGAACCGCTTCGGTAAACGAAATGAAGATGCGAGGTTGAGTGCGAGCCAACGCTGGATGATGGACCCGGTTGAACCGGGTCGTTGGGGCGGTTCGTAGATTCGTGGG
>JAUEJJ010011032.1:0-17274 GCA_032164275.1 Synergus coniferae | reverse complement strand
TTAGTGATGAAAATTTGTCATTCGATATTATTTGTTTATTTTATAAACAAAGTATATGAACAAATGCATATTTTGGATATTTATGGTCAGAAAGCCTTTTTTCCTTTCTTGTCGCTTTCAAATTAAATTATTGGTGAGCTGTAGTGACATAGGCTTGTCATCCGATTATATTTGTTTATTTCATAAACAAATTTTAGCATCAAATGCATTGTTTGGACATTTATGGGTAGAAATTCATCATTTTTCTCTCTTATCGCCTTCAAACTATAAAAATGGCATTCTGACCATAAATGTCCAAAATATGCATTCGTTCATATATGTTGTTTATAAAATAAACAAATAATATCGAATGACAAATTTTCATCACTAAACATCACCACTTCTATATTTTAAGGACGATCAGTAACAAAAACGAGTAATTTCTGTCTTTAAATGACCACACTATGCATTTGTTTATAAAATTTGTTTAAAAAATAAATAAATAATGTCGCATGACATGTCTGTCTCACAAAAAATTACCACTAATACAAACTGAAGGCGATATGAAAGAAAAACGATTACTTTCTACCCATAAATGACGAAACTATGCATTTGTTTATAAAATTTGTTTATAAAATAAACAAATATGATCGGATGACAATCCTATGTCACAGAAAGTGAGGTATAATACAATATTTTCATTTATTAAAAAATTCAGTTGTTCATAATTTAATATTCCCATGTCATTTACGCTTTCATTAAAAAAAATTCAAATTTTCGTTATCCTTTCATGCTTTGAACCAACGTAAACTTGTTTTGGAATTTTTATATTATATTTAATTAACCGATTAAAAATTACAATTTCCATGTTTAATTAATTTTGAATTGTTTGTAACATATTTGTTATCAGAATCTTTAAGAATCCCAAATTAACAATCTTTGTTTAAGTTCAAAACAAATTTTTGACGCCATTTTTTATCCGCCATTTTGAATTTTTAATTTTTTGTAACAAATTCGTTATCAGTAACATTCCTAATACTTAAATACCAATTTTCGTATAAATCCAATTAAATTTAGCCTTTTGTCCAACTATTTGTGACTTGTGGGCCACTGTGCGCCGACCGGTGGGGCAAAGGCGACTTTGTGTATAACATTGCTATTATTTAACAATTCTAATTCTACTTTGCATTAAATAAATCTATTTTATTATAGAAATAGGGTTACTTATTTAAATCTTGAAAATTAACGTTGTTAAAAAAAAATTATACAGAAAACAGTTTTGACAACGAAAAAATGGAAGATTCGCTGGCAGAAATATAACGCTTCTAACATTAATGGCAATAGGTACTTACAGTATGACAATTTGATATTTTGATAGTTGAAACAATACCACATCACATAGTTATAATAATTAAACGTAATTCATTTTAAAATATATCAAATCTCGTAAATAATTGAGGCCTCACCACCGGGGTAAACGCGATCAATTTATTAGGTTGTGTTTAGGTGGTAACATGTATTATGCATAAATTGTATCGATAAATGATTGGTAATGTAGATCTAACACTTGTTTTCTTACATTCATAAACGCCTTCCCCGTGAAGTTGGGTAACAACTTAATTTCGCATTGAAAAATATATAAACACCCAACTTCACAGGGGAAGGTTTATTATGCCTCTAATGTACACTCATAGTCATATATATGCCTTGACATTTGTCCCATTTGTCACTAGGATTTCACATGTATATCAATTGTTTTCAACGTAAAATCCTAGTGACAAATGTTAAGGCATATATGACGAATGACGATGAGTGTACATGAAAGTCGGTAAAGCAGGTTTTTGTTTTGGTGTGATGGACACCTTTGCATGAACCATAGTTCGTTTCTAGTTATAGAATGTCAACGAATAAGAGGTTAAATCGCAGCTATTACTATTTTTATTCAAAGAAAGTTATTCTTCTTGCCGAATATGTTTAAAGATAATTTAGCCAGTACTTAGAATCATATTGTGGGATATTGGGTAAAATCAGTATGCACACTTCCCACTATATTTTGCCATGTTTAGATGTTTTGATTTTCATAAAAATCAAATCATTGTTCTATTCATGTAATGAATACTTACAGAAATATGATTTATAATAATGTAGAACTCGAAATTACAAAAAAAAAATAGACCAATTCCACGTTTTATTAAGTTTAAAAAAATCATTGACTATTAACTGGTCGGCGCTGCCCCGCCTTATCCTACAATTATTTCAAAACTTATTTTATTGATGGCTTAAAAACTATCTAAAAATCTTTCGCTCATTTTGATGAAAAAAATTTGAACATTGAAATTGCTTAAATATTATACCTTGTTTACAAATGCGAGTTACAGAAAAAATAATAGCGCAATTCGATTCTGTGGAAAAATTAAGTAAAGAACATACTTTAGACAATTTTTTGTTCCATCCAATTAGCGGTGACATACTAATAAACAATAATTGTTTACTTATACTACTTCACCAATTGGGCTATTAATTTTTCCGTATCTCTCACTTTAAACTTTTTTTTTAAACAAGAATTGTTTTGCACAATTTAAAAATATTGTATTCTTGAAAAGTCTTCTATTAGTTTTTATGCTATTAGAAATGAAGCCTAAAAAAGCAATGAAAAAAAATGTCCGATGACTACACGGATTTGAGCGCTGTTGATTTTTGACGCCATGCATATCGAAAAGTATTAACTTTTTTAAAATTTTATTTATTGAGATCTGTAGATGAGCCTCATAAAATCTCAAATGTACTTTCTCGTTTAGTTTAATTTTAAGAATTCGAAGTTTCAGTGTATACTTTTTCATTATCGACTACATCAAATATGTGCGACCGTGATTCGTACGGAAAAGTGGCGAACTACTGATCTCTATATACCTCTGAATTGAATATTCTGTAAAAAAAGTGAGTGGAATTGAACGTCACCATATTGGGTCTAAAATCCACATTCTTGGCGCGAATTTCCAAACTTTATAAAAAGTTTGGAAAAAGTTTTAACTTTTAAGTTTTTATAAAGCTTAAAAGAACTTTCCCAATTAAAAAGAATAAGGAAGCATGAATAATTTAATTTTAAGTAATAGGTCCTACTTAAATTAGGCAATCGTAGTTTTCCAAACTAATGTATACAATCAATATTAAAAATAAAGCAAGAAAGCAATGAAACATAGCCTGCTATCATTGTCAGGGCTGGCGAATTTGAGATATTTTGGCAATAGTATTTAAAAATAAATATTTTCAAAGTACCCCAACCCAGATTTTAGCCAATATTGCAAAACATCTTCAGAATGTTCTTTTAAGCTTTATAAGAAGTTTGAATATCGCGCCAAGAGTGTGGATGTTAGCCCCAATATGGCGAAGTTCAATTTCATTCACTTTTACTCACAGAATGCCCAATACAGAGGTATGTAGAGATCAGTGTGAAGTGACCACTGCCATTTAAAAAATAATAATTTTTTGCTTTCGCGAAAATTTACTGAAACTAGAGAATCAACATACGCGCTGCGCGCGTGATTATTTTTTCCTCTTTACAACGTCAAAGCATTCAAAAGCCAATTAATTTGGAATCAATAATGTACTATGTATATGCGAAATTTTTGGGACATTTTGTTACACCACTTTTTTTAAAGAGGAATTTTAAGACGTTTCTAGGAATTTTAAAGGATTTCGACGATTTTCAAATAATTTTTATCAAATTCAACGGATTCTTAGAATTTATAAAAGATTTTGTAGAATTATAAGTGATTTCAATAGAATTTAAGCAATTTCGAATATTTTCGTGAAATTTTAAGAGATTTCAAAGGTTTTTAAAGAGTCTTCAGGGATTTCAAATAACTTCGTGTGGAATTTCGAGGAATTTTAAGATGTTTTTTAACGATTCTAGGACTTATAAGGGATTTTAAATTTTCTGAAATTTCAAAGATTTTCTAGAAATTTTAAGGGACTTCAAAAGATTTTGAGGAATCTTAAAGAATTTTAAGGGATTTTAAAGTTTATCGTGTTTTCAGGAATTTTAAGAGAAGTCAAGTGGTTTTTATGCTTTTTAAAAAATTTGTGAAATTTTTAAACGTTTTATGGAATTTTTTACAGTTCTAATAATTTTGAGGGATTTCAAGATATTTTTATGAACTTTGATAAGAATTTTAATAATTTTAATGCATTTTAAGCGATGTAAAGCAATTTTAAATGTTATCGTAGAATTTGTACAAATTTCAAGAAGTTTCTGGGAAGATTAAGGGATTTGAGAGAATCTGTGGCACAAATTAGTTAAGATTTGGGAGATTTGAGTGTAAGTGAGGATCTAATTTTACAAAATTAATAAAGAATTAGATTAGATACACAATGTGTGTCCAATTACATTCTTACTCTAAGCAACTCTAAATCAGTTTGCCGGGACATTTTGCAAGGTTAGTTGTCTAGGTAGCTTGATGTTTTTGTGTTCTTTTTCACCTTTTTACGGGAGCGTTTTCGTGCGTTCTCCGGTTCTCCTACGTGTCAATGTTATTCGTTCGTTTGTGCAAAACAATATTATTTAGAACAAATAAAATTAAATGCATAAAAAATGATAAGTGAAAAATATTCTTCAGCAGTGAAAATCAGACAAATACATTTTAGTATTCGAAGGTCAGTTTCACATTTCTTATACCTTATCTTATTTTATATATAATAAATTTTTAATTAAATTTTAAAATATAATTTACAAAATTCTTCTAATTTATTGTCATATGAAATAACCTACATAACCATTATAATTAAAAATAACCTCCCATTCTTTTCTGTCTTTGTCGTTTGTAGGGTTGCTATAGCTATACATTCCCATTAGCTTTATTTTTAAATTGAAATATTTCGGTACTAGATATACTTAATCTTTCTTTTGACTATACACAATATCGCCAAAACAGTGAAAGTGGTCAAATAAATTCACTTTAGATGATACAGGGAATGTTCCACATTTTCGCGTTCGTTTCCAGCTAAACGTTTAGCTGCCATAACTTCCCTGTCATAGCTACACTTTTTTAAGCGTGTATTATGCAGAAGTATCAAATAATTTTTAAAATCAATTTTGTTAACGATTATAAAAAGAAATTATTACGTATATTCACATTTGTCAAAAAAAAAAAGTATCAGGAAAAACATGAAAATACCTAAACACTGTTTCGACTAATAATTATTTTCAATTGTATAATTTTAATATAAAATTCGTAATGAAAAAAATCACGAAATTACATAAATGCATACATTATCAAAATCAAAGTGAATATTCAAAATCTCATCTACAATTTCGAAGATGATTTACGTATCGATGTGAACGATATGTGATTTACCAATTTGAATTTTAATGTAGTAACTTCAAATTCGTAATCAGCGACCCCAAGAACCCCCGAGTAAGAATTTTCAAGAAATTTAGTGAAAAGAAAAATTCGTGTATCAAAGGGTTAAGTGATTCATGCTTAGCTTCCACACTTTTCTGGAATCAGATAGTTTCCACACATAGCTGGAAATAAGTGTGCCAACTGAGGATTAAAATAAAGAAACATCATTTTTTTTAGGAAGTACTTAGTAATAAATAAGGTTGACTTCTGAATAAGGAAAACAACGTTTAGTATTAGTGTGAACTCTTTTCTAAAAAAAAATAGGGCAAATGTTGCTTGTAAATGACTCGTTTTAAATGCAAATTCTTAAACATTATTATGAAAAAACAACAATCTCGATAAAACTTCATAATTTATCATGGTATGTGAATTGAGATGTATGCAAATACATTTTTAACTTCTGGGGAAGTGGGGCATGATTTCTAGTTTCAGTAACAATATTTGATAGTGTAAACTACTGTATTTTAAATTTGTCCGTACTTTCAAGGGAACCACGTATTGACGTTCCAAATAATATGTAAAAATACCGGAAATTTTTACTAACGAAAATATAAAATACCCGAATTTGCAAATTACCGACAAAATTAACATGCGTTTGGGTATAAAGTGTTTTTATGAAAATAAAAAATCCGGAAAAAATATTATAATTTTGGGAATTGGAAAATTTGGGTGTTTCATATGTTCGGGAAATAAATTTTGGAGAATTTAAATTTAATATTTCGGGAATTGTCTAGCTTCTTTTTCCTCATCACTGTAAATCAAGTTTTCCAGAAAAATGTCACCATCAACGTGATTCGGTAATTGTTTACTTTACAGCCCTCACCCAATTCTCCCTAAAATCTTCTTGTCTTCTTCAATTATCCCTAAAGTCTTCTTATCATAAGAACATAAGTATACAATGGACGTTGCGCGGTTATTATCTTTTTACGAATCTTCTTTTTTACTAGTTAATTAGACTGAATTTTAAAAATACTTTTAAAACTTAAAAACTTAAAAAAAGAAATAATTTTTATTCACTCCTATGCAGACAATAATTTTATACGCATATATATATGTAGGTACGTATACGAAAGCGCATTTCATTCAAATGTCCACCGCACAATACTGCATCAAATAATAACATTCTACAATAAAAATACAACTAAACTACTAAACTAAACGAATGCAGCCATTTAAGTAGGAAGTTTATGCTAAAAAAAAAATAAAGAACTTTATAACATGCTACACTTTCGCAGAAGTTCCTTTTTAAATGTAGGTACGAATGAGGTAAAATTTTTATTATTTTCGTTGCACTGAAAAATAAAAATGTTATGACTCTAAATAAAATTCTTTCTGTCATTGACGTATTTGATCAGAACAAAAATGATATATTTTCTGAGGAGTTTTATTTTCCGTAAATAACATTTTGCTTAGTCAGTATAAACCTGGATTTGCGGAGAAAAATGTGTCATAATATTTATAGTGGATCTTTTCTCTGAGTTGAGAGAGGATTTTTATGGGTGACAGTTTATGGGTGAGGGTAAATGAGATATATTATAAGATACTGAATCAGGCTATGATGTGTGATGGTGGATTGGTGATAATGTGGAATGAACTCAAGTGAATGTTGACCTTCAGAGCAAGGGTGTGAACTGTTCAAGATTATAGGGACGAATTAAAGTAGATATTGTATCATTAGGCGTTTACAAGCAGAATGAGAATCAATTCAAGTTTTAAATATTTCCATATAATTATTATTATACGGAATTATAGACAGACGTAGATCAGTATTAATTTTTATTATTTTACAATTGAACCGCCGCGCGCAATAACTTCTCACACACTTAAACATTTTTTTTTTCAACTTTAATTTTTGTAAATTTAATTCAAGTAATTCCTCTGCTTACATATAATATCAAAAAATATTTGTAAAATTTTAATTTTTACATTGTCAGGATTCGTTTGCGCTCGGGCCAAAAAATTTTATATATCCCGTTCTACGATGCTGCGGTTCAATTTTACAACTAATACCATATCCATTGCTGAATATAAAAAATCAACGTACATAACTCGTCAGTACGTTTATACGTATAAAATTCAATATCTTATTAAAATTAAAATGTTGTGTAATGTCCGGGGTGCTGTAACCCGTTATTTACTTTAAGAAATTGGGAAATTTTAACCTCGAAAGTTATGTAACCTTTTCACCCGATATTTCGGACTTGGAGTGACCAAACATTAAAGCTCACATGAATATATTAAATAAATCCAATTGAGAAATTCAGAGTTCATAAATTAAATGCATGAATTAATTAATTCATTACACGGAGAAAAAAAATCAGTTAAACTTACCGAAAAGCCTGTAACCGTTACAGACTTTCTATGCTAATACGTATAATAGTGACAGTATAAAATTTCAGTACTCATTACATAAAATTTACGTAAATAGAATTTGTGATGATGACCGACAAATATCTGTAAGTGTTACAGAAAAATATCTGTAACGATTACAGAAAATTATCTGTAATGTTTACAGATCAAAATCTGCAATGATTACAGATAATATTCGTAATTACTACTGGTATATATGTAAGATATTAAAATGTGTATTAATCCATATATTCTCTAAGTCGGAATTAGTATAACAATTTATTAATGAGTTGGTGCGAAGTTGCCTATTAATTGATTAGGTAACCTCGCACTATTTCATGTGTACCTTCTTATATTTATTTCGATTTAGAGAGTAGGATCTCCCGCAAAAATCTCTGTCAAAATTTAACCTCGCTTTTTGTGGTTAGATTTTCAAATACACAATTTCACATTGAACTGCACTTTAGAAACACGATTTTCTTATTAATAGCACAACACATCTTAGTATCTAACCTCTTACGACTCAAATTAAATATGTAAATGATTATATTATTTAAAACTATACCTTTTCACTTCATTTAGCGCAACGTGCATATTTTTTTCCAGACGCGTCCGTATGGAGGGTATAATTTGCACAACCGAAAAAGCCTGTAACGTCTACAGATTTTTTATGTCAGACTTACAAAATATGAGTACCTACTAACGAGTGCTTGTATAATCAACCTATATAACCTGTAAATATTACAGATATTTCCGGCCACGTTTACAGTGAACGCTTACAGATATTTTAAGTAAACCTGAGATATTGGGGAGTAATATATTCACTCAAAAAATATGTCAGTGTTACTTTTTTTTCTGTAACAAAAACATAAATCCTTTAACATATATAATTTCCAGTACATTTAGGGGATACTTTTATCTCTGTGTAGGCTCTGAAAACTAAATGAATATAAATTAATTCATTCTATATGGTCTGAAAACCAAATGAATCTGAATTAATTAATTCAAAGAGGTCTGAAAACTGATAGAAATTTAAAATAGATTGACACAAAAATCAAACATATTACCGAATTTCTCGAAGGAAAATAAAGCGAAAATCTTATCACAACAAATAAGAGACTCGTTGGATCTTACTTTTTAAAATAAATCTTTAAAAGAGGAAAATTATATAACTCAAAGGGAGAATATAAAATTTTTTATAATTTAGAACAACATTCTTTCAGCTTGTTATCTTCTGTTATCTTCCTTGATGTCGCTGCGTAGTTACCGACAGTGCTTTGTTTTAGCTACTGATTGGTTGACATTTGACGCTTTCCCTTGGTTCTGAATACCAGTTCAGGATGCTGATTCAAATTCAGATTGTCTTCTGAATTATGAATCCAGTGTTAACCCTTTAGCTCCGTTCCGCTGGCACCTCCACAACTGAATATCAATATTTTTTATATGCCAGAATTCCGGGCTAATTATGGGCTAATTATGGGCGGTAAAGCCGATTTTTGGGCTCTTTTATTTTTCTCAAAAATCAAAATTTTGGGTGGAGGTGCTAACTGCTCGAGCAGCTAGCACCTCCATAGTATATAAAAACATTTCAATTTAAAAATCCAACCATACCTTATTTTCGGGCTATTTTCGGGCTCTTCAAATATCAAAAACCCAAATTCTAAAAAACAACCCCTATCATTGATAACCTCCCCTCAATTTTTAAAAATCATTTTTTGACAAAACAGACAATACCAGAATATTGGGCTATTTTCAGGCTCTTCAAATACATAAAAATCAATTTCTCAAAAGCAACCCCTATCACTGACAGCTACCCCACAATTTCGAAAAAGTATTTTTGGACAAAACAAACTACACTATAATTTCTGGCTATTTTCGGGCTCTTCAAATACATAAAAATCAATTTCTCAAAATCAACTCCTATCACTGAAAACCACCCCACAATTTTTAAAAATAATGTTTTGACTTTATTTTTGACATTATCTGGCTCTTGAAATACACAAAAGTCAATTTCCCAAAATCAATCCCTAACACTGGCAACCAACCCTCAATTTAAAAAAATAATTTTTGGACAAAACAAACTACACCAAAAATTCGGGCTGTTGCGGGCTCTGGAATTTCGCAAGTGCAGTTTGAGTGTTTTAGATATTGGTGGTACCCCATTTTTTGAAAAATTATAGAAGAAATTTCAAGGGATCGATACGTTTTAGGACTTTTAAGGTATGTATTATTAAAATTTTTAACTTTAATTATAAAATTACTAATAACTGACTTATAAAAATTTTAATGCACTGTTTGGCAATCATTCACAATAAAAATCAGACATTATTTTCAATTTTGTGTCCTTTGTATCACTTTCGTTTTTTCCCTGTAGTTTTCAAAAGTGAAATCAAAAAGAACCCTTCTTTGGAACATATTGTTTAGCATTAGGCTGGGCAGTGGACATTCACAGCATGCCGAAAAATCGGTTCTCTGGTACCTGCGTATTTTTCTTATAAGGGGTTGATTTTGAGAAATTGATTTTTATGTATTTGAAGAGCCTGAAAATAGCCCAATATTCTAGTATTGTTTTTTTTTGTCAAAAAATGATTTTTAAAAATTGAGGGGTGGTTATCAATGATAGGGGTTGTTTTTTCGAATTTGGTTTTTTGATATTTTAAGAGCCCGAAAATAGCCCGAAAATCAGGCATGGTTTGTTTTGTCAAAAACTTAATTTTAAAATTTGAGGGTAGGTTATCAATGATAGGGGTTGTTTTTTCAAATTTGGTTTTTTGATATTTGAAGAGCCCAAAAATAGCCTGAAAATCAGGTATGGTTGGATTTTTAAATTGAAATGTTTTTATATACTGGAGGTGCTAGCTGCTCGAGCAGTCAGCACCTACACCCAAAATTTTGAGTTTTGAGAAAAATAAAAGAGCCCAAAAATCGGCTTTACCGCCCAAAGTTAGCCCATGATTAGCCCGAAATTCTGGCATCTAAAAAATATTGATATTCAGTTGTGGAGGTGCCAGTGGAACGGAGCTTAACCCTTTGATGTACGAATTTTTCTGTTCATTGAATTTACTTGAAAATTCTTACTCGGGGGTTTTTGGGGTCGCTGATTACGGATATGAAGTCAGAATTTCGACGTTTTCAAATCAAGATAAAAAGTCTCTAATCGGGTGTTTCTGGGGTCGCTGATTACGAATATGAAGTTACTACATTAAAATTCAAATTGGTTAATCAAATATTGTTCACATCGATACGTAAATCATCAAAATTGTAGATGAAATTTTGAATATTCACTTTGATTTTGATAATGTATTCATTTATGGAATTTCCTGATTATTTTATTACGAATCTGATATTAAAATTATACAATTGAAAATAATTAGTTGAAATAATGTGAAATAATGTTTAGGTATTTTCATGTTTTTCCTGATACCTTTTTTTTGCAAATGTGAACATACGTAATATTTTCTTTTTATAATCGTTAAGAAAATTAATTTTACAAATTATTTGATAATTCCGCATAATACGGATAGGGAATACGAGGAGCCGTCGACAGCTATCTAAAGCATACTAATTGCTGCTGACTTCATATTCGTAATCAGCGACCACAAAAACCCCCGAGTAGAGATTTTCAATATATTATGTTGAATAGATTCTTAAAAAATGAATTCTTTCGAAAAAAAGGCATTTTTATGTTTGTTTATTTATATAACGATTATTATAAACAATTATATCAAATAAACTATATTTTTATGTTGTGTTACCAATATATTAGCAAATAAGTACATAATAAAAACCTGACCTAAATACGTTAACAATTAATTAAATATAGGGTGGACCATCTGTTAGTACTAATTTAATTTAAAAAAATAATACACTTGTTCCGATGTGAAATTGAAATAATTTACTGAAAATGAATGGTATATACATACCATTTGTAAATGAAAAATGATATCATTGAAGTATCCACCACGGTAACATACTTTTTACAGGCCTACATATCTGATGGTCAAAATTTTCAATGACTCTCTCCAAATAATCTGAGGGGAATGACGTCAATAAAATTTCGGTTCGAATGTTAGTCTACAAGGCTTGAATTGTTAGTGGGGAATTGGCACACAATTTACTTTTCAAATAACCCCAATGAAAAAAATACAAGGGAGTCAGATCGCACAATTTTGGTGGTCAATTCACATTGGAGTTCTGAACAATTTCGTGGCATACTGACGGACATTTTGTGCCCAAAATTGGATGAAGTGGATGAAGACGAACTGTGGTTCCAATAAGAGGGTACAACAGCACACATACCATAAATCGTCAAATAATAAATTTATTGGCGATTAAGTTTGGCGATCGCATAATTTCCAGGAATTTCAATGAGAATAGGCCACCAAGATCGAGCGATTTAAACCCTTTGCATTCTTTTCTTCGATGTTATTTGAAAAGTAAAGTGCATGCCAATTCCCCACGAACTTTCAAGCCCTAAAGAACAACATAAAAAAAAATTGAGGCGTTTCCCCAGTTTACTGGACAGAGTCATCGAAAATTTCGACCATCAGATATACAGGCCTGCATAAAGAACCTTGGTGGACACTTAAACTATATAATTTTACATTTATAAATGGCACGTATATACCATTCATTTTCAGTAAATTATTTCAATTTCACATCGCAAAACGCGTATCTTTTCTTCAATTTCAATTCGTACTAATAGATGGTTAACCCTATAGCGTAAAAGAAGGGTTGCCAACTTAAAAAATGTATTTCCTTCAGCTGATCGAATTGTTGGTAATGTAGGCCATCAAAGGTAATGGTGCATACAAGCCTACATTACCAACAATTCGATCAGCTGAAGCAAATAAATTTTTTAAGTTGGCAACCCTTCTTTTACGCTCTTTCCGAGGCAAAAGCGTACGCTCCTTCTAACAGTTCTACACACGGGCAACTAACTTTCCGCTCTCCGCGCCGGTGTAAAGACGACCATGGTGAGTCCACAATAGAGACTAAGTTCGTGAACGTTCGACGCGACGTTCAGACTTATGTTCGTTTTGTCGTCACAAGCAGACGCGTTCAACACTGCTATCAACTATCGTTTTCCGACTGAACCGCCGGAACAGTGGAACATGGAATACGTCAAAACTCTATTATCTATACGTCTATTGTGGACTCTCCATAATAGCCCTGAACATGAGCGTCTGCAGGCGGCTCAACTTCGCCTGTATTGTCTTGAGCCGCACCCACGATACGGCAATTTTAGATTTCAAAACAGGTGAATAAGTCTGTTGTACTAAATATTGGTGTACAAAGGCATTCTAAAAGTTGCCCAACATGGACCTCAGAAGACTTGGGCGAGGGAGAGTGATGCAACGGGAGGAGTGAGAATTCCATGAGTGGAGATAGCCGCCATCTTACATTCATCACTTGATTAGCTTGATTGGATTGAATATAGCGCGAGATTTGAATTTGTCTCAAATAATACCAAATAAAAGCTTTAAATCTTCTCTATCCATAATTAAACGATGATTCTTGAACTCGATGATGAAATTACATAAATGGGAGAAAAAAATGCAATCATTTAAAATTTTTATATGTTATTTTTTACATTTTAGAGTGTATAAAAACATTTTTTTTGTATTTATTTTCCAATATTTTGTTTTATTTTATTTATGGCCAAAAAAAGCATCTTCAAAAAAAGATATGTGGCTCTCGCCCGCAGGATTGCGGCACTTCAGGAGATTTTAAAAAATACACTCAAATTCATTATCATTCTGTAGGCCAGTCATTTTGGCACGAAAAAGGATTTTTCATCTTGAGCGAAAAATAACAAAACGGCAGACTTAAAAAAAAAACCACACTTTTTTCTCCGAAATCGGGCTATAAATCAAAAAATAATGAAGGGAAAAAAAATATTCTAGTTCCTGCCATATCCACTGATGTGTAGAACAACGTGTTAAAATTTCAGCCTGATATATTCGATAGAATATTTTTAATTTTCCGGGCCGACCGAAAAAAGGTTGTTTTGGGAAAAATGAGTTTAAAAATTTAGTAATATTTTTTGTAGAAAACTCATACTTACTTTAATCGTCTATATCTTTTCTTTTGGCCTCTTTTTCTTTAGCAGTTTGAACTCGTTTTTTGGTCTTTTTCATCTGTGCAAGTGCTTTGTTCAATTCCTATACATAAAGTAGAAGGGCGCGACCGGTGTGCGGTTTACAGCGAAAACTACGAAGCGCTCTCGACTATGTGCTGTAGATTCGTGAATATTTCATATTTCAGTCTAAAATTTTTACAATATTACACTTTCGAAATATGTATAAAAAATTCGATTTTTTAAAATTCAGTTACCAGACTATCCCCTCAAAGGAAATTAGTATTTAAAGTTAAGGGTCTAAATTATTTGGCCAAGTCTCGAAATACCGTGCAGCTTCCGACATTATAAAATAAAACAAAGGTTTAAATATGAAATTTGAAAATTTTTAATAAATTGTATGGTATCACAGTGCGTAATATTTATATTCGACCTTGCATTACTATGGGAGTGGTGGGAAATACTTCAGGACTTTCGGTTTACAGAACTGTCTAGTAAAATTTAAAGAGCCAGAAAGGAGAAGCTACATTACTGATTTAGTTTCATGTAAATCTTTTAAAATTTGCTACACTCTTTACATGAGAATTTTACTGTATATTATTAAATTTACCAAAATATCATGTATTTTATAACATTCTCTTTGTCACTGATTACTAAAAATATCCCAACTTTGTTTAAAAGTTCAGTAAAGCTTCATGAACACATTTTCTCCGTGTATCACATTAAAAAGTATTGACTTCCGTCCCGAAGTAGTCCCATTGTAGGGTTGTCGACAAGCTGAATTCCAAACAACATCTCGTAAATGCGAAGAAGATTCAACGAATTCAGAGATATTTTGTTTAGGATAGATAGCGGTATTCACTTTCAAGATATTAGAGTCCAAACTTCAAGCTCTTAACAAGAAAGTACATTGGAGATGTGCGATTTCGTGGGATTAAAAGAAAATTTCTGGGATTTTTTGGGATTTCCAGAAGTTTATTAATATTTTTTTTTTGCAACACTGTACGGGAAGTTCGTGGTTTTGGCACCAAAAAATGACTGGAAAATAGCTGATTCTTGATGAAGTCAGAGTGTGCGGGAATTATAACATTCTCGCACGAAATTTCGTGCAGGAATGTTATAAATCAAGCATACTTTGAAGGAAAGTGGGTGTCTGCTGTATTCCACGCACGAAAATGAAGGGAACCGCTATAGTTTCTGATTGATCATAAGAATTATCACAACCAATTTGAAGTTACCGGACGCGTGATCCAACAGTATAAACTGCCTGATTGGTCGAGAGTTTTACTAGAGTTCTCACGATCAGACAGGAGTCACCGGACGGAACGATTAGCAACTACCTTCATTTCGACAGCTGAGAAGTGAGAGATTTAGGTTAGTTCGCCTGGTACGCAACCTGACACAACTTCGTGATCAGAAATAAACACATATGATGGTAAATTTTTTTGGTTTGGTTTTTTTTCTGTCGGGGGGCTTCGTCCCCTGAACCCCTCACGGTGGCTCCGCCCCGGACCTCGTCTTTTCCGGACAATCTTGTTACTTACCAATATTTTTTATATCACGAACTTCCCGTTCAATGTTGAAAAAAATAGTATATGATACGCGTGCGGTGCGGGTTGGTGATTCCTACGAGTTTGACGTTTGCCGCTCGAGCGAAGCGGCGGCGTTCGCTCGAGCGGCGAACGTCAAATTCGTAGGAATCACCAACTTTCCGCACTTATATCATAATGTACTATAAGGATTTTTATAAATTCAAAAGTATTACACAATAAGAATGAGTTAACTAACCAGGAAATAATCGAGAATTAAAATAAATCCGAGATAGAAAGTCAAACCATGAATCGTATTAAAACTTTTTGTTAAATGTACAATTTTTTTTTGTGATCCTAATGAGATACATATTTATTCCAAAATATTATATCTATTCTTAAAATATTATTATAAAATATTGAAGCAAAATAAATATATTGTCAATAGGAGAAATTTTTTTAATTTCAAACATCAAATGTGTCGTGGGCGTTATTTGGATATTTTATAATTACGGAGATTTCGTACTAAAGAGGGCACTAGAGGGAGCTAGGTACGAGCCTGGATTAAAAACTAAGAAAAAGCAGTATGGCGGAAGGCTTACCCACGTGTGGAACGACTCTCTCTCGGTTTTCATTATTAAGCTATTTTTACTTATTAAGTTCATACTTAAACTAATATTCATTCAAAAACGAAAGACTGTAACGTGTTAGTGTGTAATAAAAGCCGTAAAACACATAATTCCTTGTGCATCAAAAACAAATTTTATTTTCTACCTAACCGAATATTTAACATGGTCCTTCGAGCCGGATCTATTCACGGTGGATCCCGTTCTTGAGTTTTTGTGTCGTGGTCAAATGAGGACATCATTTTGTGATAATCCGCGGAGAATATACAAAAACTTAAAGTCTGTGCAGTTCAATCGGTGTGGTAGTGAGACAAAGGATCAAGTGACGCGTAAGAAACTATAGTCAATTTCGGTAGTGCGTCTCGTGTGGAAAATCAGTGTACAGACAGTGCGTTGAAAGAGACAGAACAGACAGTGAAATTTAAAATGAACAAAGAAAACGAAGAGCAGGTTGACGGTGCCAGTGGAGGGGGTAAAACTCCACCAAAAGTCGAGAAACCTGTGGATATGCAAACTCCCAGGAGAGAGATACGACGTAGTGAGAGAACTACGAAAGGCGTGCCACCCCAGCGGTTTGGAGGTGAGACAATTGTGTCAAGAAGATTACCGATTGACCAGGGAAAACAACAGAGTGGTGACAAAGCCTCGCGTAAAAGTGATAACGACTCGATCAGCTCACGTGGTTCCGTCAGATCCACTTCCAGTAACATGGTTAGGCGTCAGATGGAAATCGAGTTGCGGAAAGCTGAGCAACTCGCGCGTATAGAACAAGCAGAGGCCGAACGAGATCGAGAAGCTGCTCGCCAACAAGCTGAACGGGAAAAAGCTCTTGTCGAAATAAGAGCGCGTTTAGAAGAGGTTATGTTGGCTGAAGAAGCAGACTACGAACGACAAACCCGCGCTAGTGATCGGAGCGACGTACGGTCAATTATCTCGGAACAGTCTAAAATCTCGGAAAGGCCAAATGAAGGTCAAGTCGAAAACTGGTTAAAAAACACAAAACGCGAATTCGTAGTCCCGCGAGATAATGTTGAAAAACGTGAATTAGGGAATTCGCGAGGTCCGAAATATAGTGTAGGTTTTCCGATTACGTTTCAAGGTGGGTTAAACCAAAACGCGACAAAAGTAGAAGTCAAAACACCGTTTAATGCCTTTAAAAGAGACACCTTTAATGGAAATGAAAATCCTAATGTACCGAATAAGTACATGGCGAGACAGACTCTGGGCAGAGATCTGCCAGAGTTTAATGGCAATATCGCGAATTGGGTTTTGTTTATAAACGTGTTTCGACAAACGACAGAAGCGTGTGG
>JAUEJJ010010736.1:0-17529 GCA_032164275.1 Synergus coniferae | reverse complement strand
TTTCTGGCATCTTACTGAGGTACGAACACTTATCCGTCTCACGAATTTCTTAATTTTGTATTCAGTCTAATTTCGGAATAATAATTAAAACTAAATTTGTAACATTCTATCATTATTATATTGTTTAAATTAGTCAATTAAAGCAAACGATTTTCTTTTAAAATTTCTTAGTTACCTTTAATCATTTGTGAAATAATATCCCAGATCCTAATCAATTCAAAAATTGTATGGATATTTGGGATTTTTATACATATTACCAGATATTACATATCAATAAAAAATCAATAACGAATTCACAAATTAAAGAAAAAAAAATTGTGAAAAAGATCAATTTTCGATTTATAAAATTTTCCAATTACAATCACTGATAGATAAAATAAATATGAGTTACTAAATTCTCACAAATATAACATTTCATTTATTTATCAATTTGTGAGTTTGTTACATACTTAGCTTTTCGATATTTTATATTAATTATATTATAGTCCTGGTTGTCCAAATACATATTATACTTTTAAATATAATGAAGAATTAACAATAATAAATACTTATATTATTATATTTATAATATTTTATAATAATATTATAGTATATTTATGATATTATATTTATTGTTACGACGTAACATCGAGAACTAAGTGAGAAAAAGTGATACATTTATCACAGCATCCATTGAAAAGGGCAAGGATTTGCTCAAGCATTCAATCCAGCATCTAGAAGTTCACTTGCAGCATCTCAGCCAGTGTTTCAATCCAACATCCAAGAGTCACTGCAGCATTTGGGCCAGTCACAGATTCAACCCAAAGGAGTCATCGTAGCAGTTCATCCAGCAGCTCACATCTCGACTTCAAATCATCATCGAGATCTTCAAAAATAATCCACACCTATTGTACGAGTGAGTAGTCTTGAAACACCGCATGAAATTTATCCTGTGTATACCTTGATTTATCCATTCCGTTTCCAAAAATCGTCTCAAGTTCGTAAAATTGTTCTCTATATATACAAGCAAAAATGATAATACAGAATTCGCGGAATTAGTTAAAAAGAGAGGTAGCATTAAAAGAAGTCTTACTTCATCAGAACAATTTTTAGATGAGGAAGAACAAGATCCAAATACAGATTTTGAATTGCTCAACTTAGAAGGTCGATTGCAAAAATACTTACCATTGTTAGAGAAGAGCGAACAAATACATAAAGAACTCGAATCATTAACTGACGATGAAACGCTTTTGAACAAAATAGAAGATCAAAAGACATCTATCGAAAATCGGTACTATGCTATCACCGGGCGAATAAAAAGGCTCATCAGGCAATATTTAGATCCACAAATTAATACAAGCATTAATCAAGTGAATTCTGAAAATATGATAAACCAATTTGAGCCACGCGATCAATTCATAAATTCACAACAAAATGCATCTTGCGCGAACTCTTCATTCATGGCAATCAATCCTAATAGCTTAAATAACTTCGGGAATTTGCGCCGTCATGTTTTCTTAGATCCTAATCTTCCGAAACTTTCGTTACCAACCTTTTCTGGCAGCTTTGACACATGGCTCGGATTCAAAGATACATTTCATTCAATGGTACACGAAAACTTGCAAATACCAAACATTTTTAAATTCCACTACCTAAAGTCATGTGTCAAGGGCGAAACAGCAGAAGTGATCGCTTCAATCGTAGTCTCTAGCGACAATTACGAATTAGCGTGGAAACTTCTAACTGATCGGTATGAAAATAAAAAATTTATTGTAGAGAATCATACAAGGGCTCTCTTTAATTTGCCAACAGTATCTAGAGACATCTCGATTCGTGCTCTTCTAGATGGCGTTCAAAAACACGTTAGAGCTCTACGTGCGTTAGACCAAGAAGTCGCTTATTGCGGCGTGATATTAATCCACTTGATCAAGGAAAAATTAAATAATTACAATCGGGAACGGTGGGAAGAGTGCATCGGAAATTCACAGATTCCGAAATTCGAAACCATGATTTCTTTCTTAGAGCGTCGCGCTTAAATTGAAAGCACGCGACCAGCCCTTTCAAATCCAACCACATCGAATTTTAATAACAAAAATATACACAAAAAAGGCTCAAACACATCGCGCACTTTCGTCGCTCCACTTTCTAACTCCCACTCAGAAAGATCCAAAAATTATACAAATAATTCAAGACCACCGCGAATTTGTCCAATTTGCAAGGCAGAACACACAATTTATTCGTGTAATCAATTTCTACAACTCACTCATCAAGACCGCCTAACCGAAGCTCGAAATGCATCTCTACGTGTCAATTGTCTTCGTGCAGGTCACAGGTCAGGTGAGTGTCGCCTAAGTCCGTGTCGAAAGTGCAAGGGAAAACATAACACACTCCTTCATTTAGAGCACAAAAATGAGGAGCCAAAGCCATCTTCTTCAAACGAAAGTCAAATGTCGAATCCAAATATAATGAATTTCCATATTTGAATACCTTCCCAGGTATATCTCGCAACCGCTATTGTTGATGTCATCGATAGACAGGGTAATTATCAATCCTGCCGTGTCATGATAGACGGGGGGGCACAACCTTGCACCATTACGGAAGAGTGCACTTCTCGATTAGGTTTGCAGAAAAATTGATTCAAAAATGCGATTTGGAATTTTGAATCGTAAGAAAAATTTCAAATTCAATGCCCCTTTTCCCTATTGACAGAAATGTTTTTGAAATACCCAAAAACATTTTCTTAGCCGATCCAGAATTTAACAAACCTGCACCCGTGGATATAATCATCGGCGCGGAGTATGCATACGAGTTCATGTTAACAGGAAAATTAAACATTCCCAACCACACTGCACTATTAAAAAAGACTATTTTCGGATGGATAGTCGCAGGACGAGTTTATGACTCACACAGAAAAGGTAAAAAAATCAGGGTTCTTCAGTTTGCAATTTTCTTCGGCATGCAGACCTACCCCTTTTGTGGGAATTAGACCACGTAAAGCCCTCCTCCAAACATTCGAAGGAAGAGCAGGCTTGTGAGGCACATTTTGCCAAAAATGTTCGACGGGACGACACCGGTCGTTACATAGTCAAACTTCCTTTTAATGAAAAGCTCAACCATCTTGGAGAATCAAAACACAGAGCCTTTCAACGATTTTGCACTTTAGAAAAGAAATTTGAAAAAGATCCGTCAATGAAAGACCCATATTTTACCTGCATCAATAATTATTTCGAAGAAGGTCACATGTCTGAAGTGACCGAAAAGAATCTACTTTTACGTCGACGACCTTTTAACAGGTGCACAAACGCTGAAAGAAGCACTCTCGCTTCGAAACGATTTAATCAAACTCCTAGAAAAATGAGGATTTAGCCTTCGAAAGTGGGGTTCAAATGACGAAAGATTGATTCGCGACTTTCCTGGTAACTCCACACACACACATATGTATGTCCCTTGAACCGACAGAAACCATTAAAACTCTCGGGCTTCACTGGGATTCACAAAAAGACTCAATTGTTTACATAGTCAACATTTCGGACATAAATAAAAAAATGACAAAAAGATCAATCTTATCTCAAGCCGCAAAATTGTTCGATCCGTTAGGATTATTGGGACCAATCGTGGTCTCAGCAAAGATAATGATTCAGCTGCTCTGGAAAGCAAGCTTGGGATGGGATGATCCTATTCCAAATAATATTCAAAAAGATTGGATTGATTATCGAGAACAATAATTACCGCTGATCAATAACATTAATTACAAGCGATGTATCGTAATTCCAGATACTATAGAAACACAAATCCACGGATTTTGCGATGCCTGTCTTTACCTCAGATCAACCAATAACAAAGGTGAACACCATTGTTCACTCATATGCGCCAAATCACGTGTAGCACCGTTAAAGTCCATCACTTTGCCGAAACTTGAATTATGTGCAGCGTTAGTCTTAACGAACTTATACCAAGCTACAATACAGTCCCTTAAAATGACGTTTGATAAAACATTCTTTTGGTCAGATTCCACAATCGCACTCGGTTGGATTGCTTCTGAACCTTACACCCTTACAAACCTTCGAGGCAAATAGAGTAGCAGAAATCCAAAAAGTCACACCTGACAGCTGGTTTCATGTGCCCACAGATCACAATCCAGCTGATCTTATATCAAGGGGACAAAGCCCCAAAGATTTCTTACAAGCCAGCATTTGGCAAACCGGTCCAGTTTGGCTCAGCCAAGTAACAGACAACTGGCCAAAGTCACGATTGCTCGAGACAAAAAAGTCTAAAAACTTTACCGCGGAAGACTCATTATCCTTTACTCTCACGCATTCGAGTGAAAAGGATAAAGAATCTTGTTTCGAAAATCTATTCGAGAAATATAGCAGATCTAAGACACTAAAAAAAGTCATTGCCTATTGCCAAAGCTTTATCCACAACATAAAAGAAAAGAATCCATCCAAAAAAACGTCAAGGTACTCTCTCATTAGAAGAACTTGATTGAGCCTGGTTAACAATTTTGAGAATAATACAAAAAAGCGTTTTCTCAAAAGAAATTGAACATCTCTCTCTAGGCAAATTCCTCGAAAATAAAAGCACTCTAGTAAATTTAAATCCATTTCTTGATCAGGGCATCATAAGAGTCGGCGGTAGACTCGAAAATCCAAACATACCATACGCGAAAAAGCACCCAATTGTTTTGCCAAAAAGTCACTATACCTATTACAAAACTCATTATCCGCGAAGAGCACATGGGTAAAAAACACGCGGGAATACAAGCTACACTTTACGGTGTTAGGGAAACATTTTGGCCAATTGACGGTCGGAACACCACGCGTCATGTAATACATCAATATGTTAGTTGCTTTAGAACAAAACCACGCGGTATAGTCTACATTTTGGGAATTTGCCTGAAAAACGATTGTCATTTTCGCGACCATTCTTAAATATAGGTGTAGACTACTGTGGGCCTTTCTTCGTGAAGCAAAGAAGGCATCAAAATCGCGGAAAAGACAAGGTTCACATTGCCACCTTTACCTGTTTTGCCACAAAAGCGGTTCATTTGGAAGTAGTTAGTGATGAAACTACAGAAGCATTTCTCGGTTGTCTTAAACAATTTTTCTCTCGCCGAGGAAGAGCCGCGAAAATTCACTCTGACGATGGTAGGAATTTTGTTGGAGCAAGTATCGAACTCCAAAAATTATATGAATTCGTAAATTCACAACTAGATCGCATCGAAGTCAAGGAATTTCTAAGCGACAATAAAGTTACATGGCATTTTAACCCCCCAAGCTCTCCTCACTTTGGTGGGCTTTGGGAGGCATCAGTTAAATCCTTTAAGCATCACCTGAAAAGAACCTTAGAAGGAAAATTGCTCACTTAGGAGAAATTAGAAACATGCACTATTCGAAATTGAGGCAATTTTAAACTCCCGTCCTCTAACTCCAATGTCCTCTGACCCAAACGACCTTCTCCCTTTAACACCAGGACATTTTCTCATCGGTAATTCAATGACAAGCTTCCCTCAAGTGGATTACCGAGAAATAAAGGTCAACCGATTGTCATGTTGGCAAGAAGTTGAACAAATAAGGCAAGATTTCTGGTCAAGATGGTACAAGGAGTATCCCAATGAATTACAATCCCGCAACAAATGGAAAGGAGTAGCCAATCATCAAAACATCAAGGTTCGAACCTTGGTCATTTTGGCTGAAAACAACGTACCACCCATGGGTTGGAAAATGGGTCGTATCACAGAAGTGATTCCAGGAAAGGACTGAATCACTCGTGTAGCATCAGTGCGTACAAAAACCGGCGAATACAAGCACTGAGTTAAAAAATTGTACCCGCTTCCAATATATGACATGTCTTGATGTAGTCAGCTCAATTACATTGTAAACATTTTCTCTTTAATTTAGCACCTGTCTCTATAAGAATCTTTATTTATATTCTTAAATCACTGATCTAATGTTATTCTTATCTCAACAAATTCAAGGTTATCCACGTACCATCCATACGTATAATTTCAATTCGAACCAATCGTTCAAAGGTGGCAAGATGTTACGTCGTAACAATATGAAATTATTATTTTTGATTTTATTTTATGTACAATTCTCTACTGTAGTTCCAGTGAAAGCATCTGATGGCCACGTGAAAGCAATTAGGCTATTTTGTCCCAACAGCCTTTGTATTTGAACCTTCACTATTGGTCAATAATCCTAGCATAATTTCTAAATGATTTTATTGTCACACTAATCCAGAGAAGCTCAGAGCATCTTAAACTTTATTGTGGTACCAATTTATGACACTCATTTAAATCCGTTTATTTACTGTTATCCTAAGGTAGCTTGACCCTGACCATTCCAACATCTTTACACATTTACCCATCTTAATTTTCCTAATGAACTCTTCCGGAAAACTTAAAATGTGACGTCAAGCAAGGGAGTGTCTGACTACCTCCACCACTGAAATTGTAAACCAATAGATGCTCTCCAACCTCCCTTTCTACTATTTCGTAAACTTGCAAGGGCCCATTACTTCCAGCTAAGAAGGAGTCATTTCTTGTACTTCAAAGAGACAACGCCTGACCGTGCGATATCAGGCAGTTGTCCGCAACACTCTTTCTCCTAGTTTCTCCTTTTTAAATATTAATAGTTTGTGTAGTTATATTATAGTAATAAAGGAACGTTAAACATAAAATCTCCTTCAATTATTACAACACATACAAACATTTATAATAATAAATAATTTTATCTTTGGTTGGAATATATCAATCACATTTTAATCGAAAATTATTTTTCGAATTTTCATAATTTAAATTAAAATTAGGTGTCAGCTAATTTCGCTAATTTCTTCTTTTGTAAATTCGCTTTTATATACATATTTGCAAAATAGAATGCGACAGCAGAGCGACAGTTTGCTAGAATTTCTTTATAGCTGATTCTGAAAAAGCTAATTTACATGATAAAGAGTAATTAGCGAAATTAGCTGACACCTAATTTTAATTAAACTATGAAAATTCAAAAAATAATTTTCGATTAAAATGCCATTGATTAATTGCCAACCATAAATAAAAATATTTATTGTTATAAATATATCATAATTAATATACTATTATAATATTATCAAAAATATAATCATATAAATGTTTATTATTGTTAATTCTTCATTATATTCGTATTTAAAAGTATTTGAACAACCAGGAAACTAATATAAAATATCGAAAAGATAAGTAACAAAATCACAAATTGATGAATGAATGAATTGTTAAATACCCATAAATATTTCAGTTCCAAAAACTTTAAGTTGCGGAAAATATTTAATAATCAACAATTTGTTAATTAACAGATAATTAAATTGTATTATTTATAATTTCATAAATAGCTAATAAGAATTTAAAATTCTATGAGGAAGTTTAAAATCCTTTAAAGTCACTTCAAATTCTTTAAGTACTTAAATTCCCCGACAAACTCTAAAATCCTTTAAAATGACTGAAAATCTTTTAAAATTCTTAGACACCTTTCAAAAGTACTCAAAATTTTACGACAACTTATCAAAATCCTATAAATCCTTTAATATTCGTAAAAATTCTTAAAAATCAGTTAAAATACCATGAAATTTTTTAAAATTACACGACAGACTTTAGAATTCGACAAATTCCCTTGAAATTCCTAGAAACCTGCTAAAATACCAATACATTGAAAATATCTTTCTAAAAATTTTTTATAATCCTTCGAAATCCTTAGAAAGCTTCAAAAATATATAAAATAAATTGCAAAAGCACAAAGTATATACAATTTTTTGTATATAATATACAAAAATAACATAGTTAATATAAATATAATATATGAAAGAAAATTTCAAGAATAGGTATCTTATTATTAATTTTCCTATCATATAAGATTTTTTATAGTGATCTGAGTCGCTTTGTAAATTAATTGTAAGCTTATTTAGGAACGAATGCACCTCACATTCAACTGACTTCAGTAAGACATAACAAAACAGCAGAAATAAAGATGATCTACTCTGCTTTCGTGAAAGAGGTTTTAATACCTAAAAGATAGGTATGTGCGAGTAAAAGCTTCGGGGTAATTACTTTTCATTTTATATCATCTAAAATCCTTAAATATTAATAAATTAATTGAGGGCATGCGTTTACTTATCATGTCAGCAAATAAGTTTTTTTGAACAGAATGTTTAATTTATAAAATTCAGGGATCACATAAATTTACTGATATTAAAAATTCTCGAACTTTTTGTTTAAAATTTCCTTCGAAAACCTGTGTTCACGCCTTCTCTTAAAAATTTTGAAGAAAAGTTTGAAAATAAATTTTAAACAAAAATGTCGGGACTTTTTAATCTCAAGAAATTTCAATTTCGGGAATATTTAACTTTGTGAATTTTAAATTCCAGTAAATTTACGTGATTCTAAAATACCACTAATTGATGTTTAAAAAAAATTGGAGAAATGAATTAACTAAAATGGTAAGTATCACATGTCCTTAAAGATGAGGCAGCAGCAAAACATCGCACCTGAATATGTTTATTCAAATTATGAGGGTCTCTGTCCTCCAAATCAGCGACACTTCCTATGGAGGACTCCGACTTTTCCATATCTGGAATTTGAAAATTCACACACGTTGTGTTGCATCTAAGAGCTTCTCGTACTCTCGATAACATTGAAAAACTTGTACCTCGTCAAAATAAAAGATTAGAATAATAATTATGCAATTATGGGCTTGAAGTTTCTTATTTTAAAAATTACTCAAAGACTTAAATAATTCACATTTTAGGACAGAAAATGAACAACTAAAGTTTACTAATATTATAAATAGCAACTGTCGAGTAAGAGAATAAGCATTCTACTAGCTCGCGGGCCTTCTTCCATTGATTGAGAATAATAAATAATAAAAATGTCGGTAAATATAGCTCAAAGTCAAGTACTGCTTCGTCAAATGAGGGCAGCCGTAACTTATTTCCGGCAATTTTTTATAACGAGTGCCAAGAGTACTTTAATCTCATTGTTTCTTAAAAATGGCTACTTATTGTAAGAGATTCTAAATATTTCAAAAGAATTCAGACCAATTGAAAACAATTCAACCGAATTTAAGTCAATCAAAAAACAAATTCAATAATAATAATAATAATAATAATAATAATAGTAAATAGTAGATATTTAATCTGCTTACCAGACTGAACGTTGATTGAATTTCGCGACTTAATTTTGCAAGGTTTACTATACTTCCTTCTAATCACCAATTATTAGTATTAATTAATTATTACAGATATTAGTTATTTTAAATATTATACTCTTATTAAAAAGACTTCAGCATTTAAATATTTGAAACTTGCGGGACAAAATGCACTTGATTTTATTTTTTAAACTCAGCATATTTGATTAAAAATATACGTTTATGAATTTGGATTTTTAATTAAGAAGTATCTATTATTTAATAATTACAGAAAAAAATTTGAATGCTTTAGGAATACTGTTTACAGTCGCGCCGCCGGTAACCGCAACCAAAGTATGGGATCGAAGTTGTATTTTCGTGTTCTGAAAGGTTGAGTAGAGTAGAGAATATGTAGTTTATTCTACCTACAGGAAAAGGACCCCAAGTGGACATCGGTCATTGCGTCTGCGCATTAGGGGTTAAAAGCACCCCTTTTAATAAGTACAACTACCCCTTTCAGTAATGTATTCACGATATGTGTACTTTAGTATTTTTAAAAATGTATAAAGCGTAAATGTAAATCATGTGTACATACAAATATGTCTACAAATTAATAATTATTACTACTTTCTTGTAAATAATTAAATATAATCTTGCGGGATATTTAACATTGATATTTTTCAAAAATTTCAATGAGTGTAGCGAGCGTATTGAGATTTTTCTTCTTTTTTCGTGGGGGGGGGGGGGTGAGTTTTGACATAAATGCCAATTCAATAAGTGGAACTTGCCGATTTTGATTTACCATTTTTTGCCGATTAGCCGCGACTTTATAGTCGAATTACCTGAAAATCCCGAAACACCTCTAAATTTCTTAAAATTCAAAAATAATAATTAAACTTGTGAAATTAAGTATTTTATTAAACCCTTGTATAAAATTTTCAGTGACACTCTTTTCAATAAGGTAAATGCACCTATTTGCGTCCGTGCTCCTATTTGTGTCCAAACCTGATTAAATATAGTAAATTTAATGAATTTTTGTGCTTATTGATTCATGAGGAGTATTTATTATATTCTATTAACAATACTCTACATGCGCGTCCGTTCAAATATGTGTTTTATCGAAATTTATAAATATATAATATTTTTGCAACAAAATATTGTTTTGTTGGTTCAACAAAATTTAATGCTATAAAAACAAAAATTTTATTGAGACTATAAAAAAATTTTGTTGCTCAAATACTAACAAAATTATTTTGTTGGTCGGATGATGAAATCTTTTTTTCCGTGGCAATAAAGTTCGAAGTAAAATATCGAAATTTTATCTGCCACATATCCTAAAATTCCTTCATAAAGAATAATTAATAAAAAAATTAATAATAAATAATTAAAATTTATTATTAATATATATATATATAATTCTTAACATCATAATTTCTAAACATATTGAAGTTATTAATAAATGATTCGTATTTTTAATACAGAAAATTATAGAACTAGAATTTCTCATTATCATATTATAAGAAACGACATTTGAATAATATATTATAATAATTTTAATACGAAGCTGAAGGGATATATATTGTATCGTAATTGTAATTAACTACACATCAAGATGCTTTATAAAGGATTCATTTTAATTACTGTTCTATTTTACGGCAGTAATTCTTTAATGTTCATTTGTCGACTTAGGTTTCTATGTATCTCGGTATTTATTGGCAAAATAAATATTTTGCCAATATAACATGCTTACTAAATCTGCTAAAATCGATTACAGCATTGTGGTGACTTCCAATGATTGTGCAATGTTATAAGTAGAAGACATTTGGATATGAGAATTAACGCAATTTTAAACTGAAAATTTTTTTAAAATATGTAAATTGACTTCACGTATACAATTTTTAAATAATTTAAGCAATTATTTCGAAATTGAATACATAAATTAAAATTATAAAAGTTGTATAAAGAAATTTAAAATCGTCAACATAAAGACATATTTTGCCTTTTAAAATTTTGTTTAAAATTCTAAAGAATTGAGGGGGAAAATTGCATTTACTGAGTTACGAAGTTCAATTGGCAGAAAATTTTTAGTCATAAATGTGACTTCATTGAATTAATGAAATAAAGTACATTTTCCGAGTTTACATAGTTTTTGCGTGTATATATGGTATAAATGAAAAATGGGCGATCTGCAATGATTTTCAACTTGGTTATAAATAAATCTCGTTGCTCTTGGAAAAAATGTAAATATAACTTCTAACTTGCATGTCGTTTATTAACTATACCTCTACAATTTGATAATAGGCGAGTAATTAACTTGTGTTTAACCTCATTCACGAAATGTTAGATTGTTTATCAGTATTCAGCAAAATCGATTGAACTTAAAGAAAACTGTATTATATAATTATTACTCTTACCATGACAGTTAATGCGACTTTAAACCTCCATTTAATAATAATTATTAATCTCTCTAAATTAAACGAGACTGAATGAATGTTCAGTGAATTTAACTAAAAAAAAATTAGCTAATAAATCTAGGATCAAAATTAGTGAAAATTTTCACCAGTTCGAGAGTGATTCCTCTGCAATTTTAATCATTTGAAATTTCATATTTTTCGAGATTTATAATCAATATAATTTTTATAATATTCCCTTGTTAATCAATAGCAAAACAAATTAATTAATAAATCAATCAATGTTAATAAAATATGAAAAATAATATTTTATAATAGTTAACCTTTTTAAGGTATGAAAAGTTTATTTTTAAAGGTAAATACGGCAAAAATTGTAGTTGCGTTATCTGCTGAAAAGTAGACATCCGGTTTTGAAATACGGTCGTTAGATGGAGGCAGCCTTCACTTTTGGACTACCAACTTCAAACAGGCTTGATTATTTATAAAATTATATGTATTTAGATTTAGATACTCTGCTTTACAATTTTTATTTTATTTTTAAATAATAACAATTGACTTAAAAATCCGTTATAAAAGAAGTTAGTTAATTTAATAAATATTCAAAGAGAAAAAGTAATAGAGTCAATAAAGATTGTCAGAACGAAAATAAAATGATTGAAACTGAATTAAAAAAATTCCCTGGATTTTTAGTAACTATTTAAAAATAAAAGAGATTAAAATTTTTATATGAGAATATCATAAAACGTCTATTCTTAGATTTTAATGAAAAGCATATTAAAGTAAAGCATATAATAATGTTTCTCTGCGCACAACCGCATGAACTGCTATGTAAATGATTATAATAATTGATCTATATCCAACGTCAGACTGTTCGTGCTATAGGGTAAGTCTGGGGTAGATGACCATAGTTTTTTTAAGAACCCGTCAAAATAAAACTATAATTATTTCGATTATAATTATTACTTTTATTTAAACATTGATCATTAGACTATATGTTAATAACCAGAAATCTTATAATTTCTAATAAGATCAGTGTTAACAATAATAAAATATGAAAGTTGTTAATTTTACTTTTTCTCCTCTTTCACCGTACATTTTTTTAAGTTTGCAAGAGATACACTGAAGTCAGTTTTCGATTAGACCTGTATTGAGGTAGTACTCTCCACATTCCACACGGTTATTTAATTTTTTCCCTTCACCCTCTTTATACACTACCATCGGAAATTGTCAGTACGTCTGTTTTTAGCAGTTGCTTAAATTTCTCTAATTTTTATAATATTTAATTAAAAATTTTTTCTCCAAACAGTACGAAAGCTAGTAAAATTCTGCGGCTGATAAGCTAAAGGGAAAGGTAAAATCTGTATTTTCCAAAAAGATATTGCCGAAAACCTCAAATCTCAATATTTTAAAAAATGTTAATAACTCCGAAAATATTTATTATTTTAAAAAGCACTTGGTCTCATTTTAAAGATAAATTTTCATAGTTTTTGTGTACGCTAGTCAGATAGTTTTGAAATTCTGCCATATGCTCAAACTTGTACGAAAAATCTCGTAAATTTTAAATGTAGATTGTCCTCCATACATGGATAAAAAAAGAAGAAATTAATATTTTAATAGATTTTACATTTGATTAAAATATGGGATGTTTTGATTTTAAAAAAATTTGTGTAAATAACTATGGATATTTCAAATTTTACGATTTTTCTATGCAAGTTTGAGTCTATGGCAGAAGCTAGGAAAATAATTTTAAAAATAGTTGAACAGCGTACGCAAAAGCTATGAAAATTTACCTTTAAAATAAGACCAAGGGCTTTTTAAAATAACAAATATTTTCGGAGTTATTAACATTTTTGAAAATATTGAATTTTAAGGCTTTTTGGCAATATCTATTTATAAAATACAGATTTTAACATTCCCTTTAGCTTATTAGACGCAGAATTTTATTAGCTTTCGTACTGTTTTGGAGAAAAATTTTTCAATTAAATATTATAAAAATTTGAGAAATTTAAGCGCAACTGTTAGAAAACAGGCATATATACTGACAATTTCCGATGGTAGTGTATAAAATTGGCTGTTATTCATCGTCGCTACTGTCAGATGAATAACATTCTCAAAGCTTTTCTCTTTCATTGGACGTCCCATTTCGGTATTGTTCTTTTTTTTTGTCTTCACACCCTGAATGAATGTGGCCAACTCTCCCAATTTTCTGGTGAGATGGCCACACCAGCCAGGGGCAGCGGATCCCCGCTTCTCTATTTCTTTCTATCTCCTTCTCAATCACCATTCTCTCCTATCTCTTTCAATCCCCACTTCTCTATCTCTTTCTATCTCTATGTATACCTGTTTATCCCTTTCAATCTCCAGTTCTCTATATCTTTCTATCACCATTTCAATCCACATCAATGCCTATCTCTTTCAATCTCCACTTTTCTGTCTCCTTCCATCTCTGTATATACTCGTACATGTCTATCCCTTTCTATTTCCATTTTAATCCATATCCATGCCTATGTCTTTCAATCTGCATTTCTCTATCTCTATCTATACCTTGCCTATTCCAATCTATATCTCTTTCTATCTTCATCTGAATTAAAATTGCTCCTATCTCTATCAATCCTCATTTCTCTATCCCTTTCTATCTCTCACCTATTCCTTTCTATCTCTTTTTATCTCCTTGTCAATTACAATTCGCTCCTACCTCTTTTAATCCCCAGTTTTCAATTCCTTCTTATCGCTCGCCTATTCTTGTCTATCCCGTTCTATCTCCTTATCAATTTCAATTCACTCCTATCTCTTTCAATCCCCACTTCTCTATTCCTTCCTATCTTTCGCCTATTCTTATCTATACCTTTCTATCTCCTTGTCAATCAAAATCGCTCTTATCTCTTTCAATCCTCACTCCTATATCCCCTCTATCTCTCACATATACTCATCTATCTCTTTTATTACCCACTTTTCTATTCCTTTCAATCGCTCGCCTATCTTCATCTACCTCTTTCTATCTCCTTGTCAATCGAAGTTTACTCCTATCTGTTTCAATCCCCGAATTTCTATTCCAACCTATTTCTAAACATATCTTTTTGAATGACTTCATCTCTGTTTCAGCTTAACTCGTTTCTATTCAAATCCATCCTTGTTTATCTCATTTCGATTCAATTATTTCATTTTAAAAAAGTAGTAATTTGGAATTAATTAAGGGAATATTGGAAGAGTGCAAAAGGTCTTCTTTATTCTTCGAAAGGTCTGGATATCTTTTTCTTTCTTCTCAGGGAAGATAGATCTTATAGTTACACACGTTCTTTAGTCTACGAAGTACTCTTTTTCATATACAAAAATTATTGCAGAGGAGTATATTAATACGTCTGCTCGACTTTAGGAAAAAATGACCAGGATGCTTTTTCTACAACTTTGAAAGAAAAGTACTTTTTTTTACAGAAAGAAAATATGAATGAAAAGGGAATTTATTTGACACAATTTCAAAATATTTTTAATCATTTTAACAAATTACTACACATTCTAGGGGATTTTAGATTTTTTTAAAAGGGTTTAAAGGTTTTTAAAAAACACTAGTTATTTGAAGTGTTTTTTAAAAAGATTTCAAAAATCATAATACAAAGTAAATTAAATAAAGATAGTTTTCCAAATTTAATATAATGTAATGAAATCTAAAGTAATCCAACTTCATATACAGAAGACTTGTTCACTCACTCACAGAGAGTTGTAGTTGACATTAAAAGCAATTTCTAATTTTGTTTATAAATTATCTTACGATTCAAAGTATAAAAGTTACGGATAATAACTATGTTAAGTAAGGAATGTAATTATTATCTAGTTGAGGAACATATAAATAAATGTCCAAGAGGGTAGAGGTACTTTTACGTGGACATATCGCACGTTTCGATTCGCACGTGAGTACCGTAATTCTGTGTAACGTATCGAGTTATGTCACCTGTTGTGTGTATGTGTGTGTGTGTTAGTGTGTAACAGAGTACCATATTATAATGCTGTGTAATTCAGATTGAATGAAGGTTTAGGTGCAGTCAAATTGCGCCATCGTCTTCGGGATCGGGACCGTTGGACCTTTCGATCAACGACACGTGGAGCAACATTAACAACAATAACATTGGCATCGCCACCAACAAAGTGAGCACCGTGAGCAGACATGCACTATGTCATAACCCAGAAAAAGTTATGCAAGAGATCTATTATCTCGGTTAACTCTGGTATGAAGGTACTTTCATATAATCCGTTAGTGAGCCTAGACTGCAGTTTCAGAGTATTAGGTAAGTACCACTTAAATATTAAGTTTACAGTATTTCCTCACACATCTGCATTTGTGAACGATCTGAAAACTATACCTCACACTTTCAGAAAAAAGTGAACATAACTTTAATTGTAACTGACACTCTTTTTTAGGCTGCTTTCGGGATTTTTTTTTATAAGACAAAACAAGGCATGTGGCTTGCCCGCACGATTGTAGCACTTCAGGAGATGTGAAAAAAAAAAACGCAAAGTGATTATTGTTTTGTAGACTTTTTATTTTGGCAGAAACTAAAATTTGTCATTTTAGTGAAAAATAACAAAATAGCGGACTTTAAAAAAAAACGACACTTTTTTTCTCCAAAACCTGGCTAAAAATCAGAAAATAATGAACGAAAAAAAAAATATTCTGGTTCCTGCCGTACCCACTGACGTGTAGAACAACGTGTTAAAATTTCAGCCTGATCGGTTCTATAGAATATTTTGAATCGTGTGGGCAGACCGAAAAAACGTAGTTATGAGAAAAACGCATTTAAAGATTTAGTACGATTTTTTGTAGAAAACTCATACTTATACTAATCGTCTATATCTTTCCTTTTTCTTTCGGCCTCTTTTTCTTCTGCAGTTTGAACTTATTTTTCACCTTTTTTCAACTGTGTAAGTGCTTTTTTCACTTCCTTTACACAAATAGAGGGGGCGCGACCGTTGTGCGGCTTACAGTGCAAACTACGAAGCACTCTCGACTATGTGTTGTAACTTCGTGAATATTTCATACTTCGGTCTAAAATTTTGACAATGTACACTCAATATATTGTACTTCCGAAATATGAATGAAAGGAAATTTCGCTTTTCTGAAATTCAGATACCAGACTACCCCCTTAATCAAATTTGCCAAATCTATATTTTTCGTAAGGGAGCGAAACCTCAAAAAATACAAGTCGGAGGGTAATAGATAATAAATATTTTCTACTATAAAATACTGTAGTTCTCATCGCATTGCATGGATCAAACAGATAATGCATTTTTTTTAACAAACTTACTACTTGTTGTCAATAGGGTGCAGTGTGTGTGGCTGTTGGGCGCTAGTTGTTGTCAATGTAGTTTGCCCCACGTTGGGCGCCAGTTGTTATCAAGGTTATGTGTGTGGCTGTTGGGCGCCAGTTGTTGTCAATGTAGTCCGTCCCACGTTGGGCGCCAGTTGTTGTGGTCCCCTGTACCTGGGGTGGGTGATAGGTGTTTTTAACGAGGGGTAGATAAGGCCTTTTCGACGACGGGAGTCCAAAGAGGGTCGAATCGGTATGCCGCTCGTCTCTTTGGCGAGGAGACCGGCAACTGGTCCCTCAGAGGGGGGGGGGAGTGAAAGGACTATCTACCCTCGAAGATGGGTGAAAAAAATGAAGTAGCGACACACCATAATTTTTAGGAAAAAGGAATTATTTTATTTGCAAAAAAAGATCCTAATACAAGAAGCGTAGCGTCTGTCGAAGATACAGCGGGCGACTGGCGTCAAGGCGGCGGTCAGCGGCGTTCCTGGGACTGGCAACCTATCCGAGGAGTTTACAAAAAAAAATCCCAAACTTGAGAGCGGTAACCGTCTCGGTTTGGGAGGTCAAAGGCTGGCAACTAGCCCCGAGTATCTGATGATCTGGGCTCGCGTTCGCTCTTTTAAGGGCGAGAAGCTGCGTGGAAGACCGTGGGTGAGGGCAGAATTGGGTGGAAGGAGATGCGCG
>JAUEJJ010010656.1:0-17616 GCA_032164275.1 Synergus coniferae | reverse complement strand
CAAACTACGCGCGCATAATAACCAATCAGATGTCGAGAGCTCAACGCATGCGCATTGAGTAAGTTAAGATACGAGAGTTGCAGTTAAGATTTGGGAGATTAAATAGTTAAGATTTGGAGAAATTAAGATTTGAGAGATTTGAGTGTACATCACCGTAATAGCAGACGACAGATAACACGGGTAAAATGGCGGAGCTAATCAGCAAGTGGTACATAATTTCACGCATGGTCAAATCAAAGTCAAAATCCATTTTGAAATGTTGTTCAGTCGACGTCCGAATTACAAAAGGTGTAAAGGCATCATAAGAGTGAAAATATACAGATGGTCTAGAGGCAGTGTGGCAACCGAGTTTGATTTTATTTTGACCTTACGTGAAATCATGTACCACTTGCTGATTGGCTCCGCCATTGTTATGACCCTTCCACCACATATAGGGTACACATATATATATACCCTTGCATATATTCATATATGTGTGCGTTTCATGTACAGTAACTGTGTTTTTGTGAGTAAACCATACACCTAAACTAACCTGTAACATAACATGGCGAACCTGCCCTGACAATGTCGGCTTCCGACTCGGTTGCCACATTGTCTCTACACCCTCCGTAGAAAGAGACAGATAGGGTGCCGTCCTATGGTAGCAGGAAACGCAAAGCAGGAAGCAGAAAATCATAAGAGTAGAAGAGAGAGCGAATCTGTTTTTTTCACTCTTACGATTTTTTGCGTTCTGCTTTGCGTTTTCTGCAGCCATGGAACGGCATTCTATTAGATTCACTTTCTCTTTCACTCTTATGAGTCTATTTCTTTCCTATAACATCTTTTTCTAGAAAATTTTCGAATCCGAACGGACCTGTCTTTTTAACACCTTAGAATAGAAAGAAAGATCTATTCGGATTCGAAAATTTTTACGGCATCATGGTGCAGTCCCATGTTGACAGAAAACGTCGACGTAATGCAGAAAATCATGAGAGTGAAAGAGACTCATGAGAGTGACAGAGATATATAGTCTTTTTCACTCTCATGAGTTTGTGCTTTACGCCGAGGTTTTTTGTCGACATAGGTCACATAGGACTGCATCCCGAATTCCACTGCACCCGACCAGGGTTGTGCAGTGACACGGTACTCGAGGTTGATTACGTAATTTACCTAAGGTTCAGTGTTCGGTAATGTACACTCATCGTCATATATGCCTTAACATTTGACATATTCACATCTCACTCCCTCAAATTTGAAACAAACGAAAGGTAGTGAGAGACAAATGTTAAGGCATATATGACGATAGGTGTACTCGGTTATATTCTCTTGTTTCTCCTTTCGTAACTCTCTAAACATACTATACTATAGCAAAACTATAGTGATTGTCGCTTCTTAGTTCCTTGTTGTAGTTCGCAGAGTGACTGACTGAAAATAAGCAAGATGGCAGTCCGGGCAGTTTTTTGCTGTCGTCGTTTGGCTGCTCATGTGAAAATTCGAGGCACACCTTGACCGCTAAATTATTCCAAGTAAATCATCGTTAGGTCCGGTTAAAGTGAAATTTCTCGTACAGATAAAGGTAGTGACCCAGAAAACCAAAAAGCTGGCGACTCTCGAAAACGTGAGTAGTAACAACCACTCCCGAATAATAAAGTTGCCAAGTTACTTAAACGTCACCTCAATATCCCGGGTTCCTGATGTTCCTATTAAGCAATCTGTCGAATCTGACATCCTCCGACCGAGGTGACATTACTCAGATTCCTTTATCCTTTTCTGGTCATAAGTATATGTGTCACATTTGATCTAATTCTGCTAGCGGCATACTTGACTCTTCCCACCTCTTCCTTCCGTTGATATACATATATTGTAGATGCACGTTTCTTGTTTTTTGGAAAGTGTTAACGAAGTTCAGTGACGGTTCAATGGTTTGGTTTGATCGATAATTTTCAGTCTTCACAATAATGTAAACATCCGGGTGATCGTCCAGTAATGAGTCTGTTATCTGTGAGTTTATAAACGTTACACTTGTCTTGAAGAAATACAAAGTCAAAATGTCTCTGTAGGTTTTGGGAACTGCAAATCTAATTCGTCTAATTTAAATATATGTGTAACGAATATAACAAATGAGGTTGAGGTTATGTTTTACGCGAGTACTTGGGAGTTTTTAAACAGCTAGGGTGGCCACATGTCAGGGGAAAAAAGTTATCAGGGAAATGTCAGAAAAATGCGAGTAGCTGTCAGGGAAAATAGAAATTGATCTATTAATAATAATAGTTTATTTAAAAGATTCTAGAAGATTTCCAAAGATTTAAAAGGATTATAAATAATTCCCAGACATTTTTAGAGATTCTATAGATTTTTAAAGATTTCAAAAAATGTTCAATCATTTTAGGAGATTTTAAGAGGTTTCTAGGAATTTAAAGGAATTACAAGAAATTTTTATTATATTTAAAAAATTTCGTGGAATTTTAAACGATTTCATGAAATTTGAAGAGATATTTAAGAAATTTTAGGTAATTAAAAAAATTTTACGGCATTTTAGAGTCCCTTGTGGAATATTGAAGGATTTTAAGATAAGAATTTTAAAAAAATTTACATTTTAAGAGATTTTAATGTTCCTCATAAAATTTTGAAAAAAAAATTCAAAATAAATAAAAAATTTCAAAATATTTTTGATTTATAAAGGATTTTGTGAAATTTCAAATGACGCATTTTAGAAGATTTTGTAGTTCTTAATTGAATTTTAAAAAATTTCAACAGATTTGAAAAATATTTTGAGGAATTTTAATGGATTTCAAACTCTTTTATGAAATTTTAAACAATTTTTAGAAACTTGTAAAGATTTAAAGAAATTTTGACGTTTTTAAAACGATTTTCTGAAATTTTAATTTTCCTCGTAGAATTAAAGAAATTTTCAAGATATTTTTATTTTTTTAAAAACGTCAGAGATTTTTACGCATTTTAAAGTTTTGTCATTGAATTTTAAAGAACTTCACGATTTTTTTAAAGATATTTGAAAGATTTTGAGAAATTTTGAAGGATTATGTGTTTTAAGCGATTTTAAACAATTTGGAGAGATTTTAATGGTTTGTAAATGTTACCATGGAATTTTTAAAAATGTCAGGAGGTTTCTAGGAAATTCGGGAGATTTTCATGAATTTCAAAGGAGTTTAAAGTTTTTCGTGGAATTTAAAGAATTTCAAATGATTTTGAGTAATTTAATAAGAAACTTTAAGAGATTTCGAAGAGATTTCCATGAATTTGAGGGATTTTGAAGAATTTTAGTTTTAAGTGATTTTAAAGTTTGTCGTGGAATTTTAAAGATTTTAAAGAAGTTTTTATATCTTTCAAAGATTTTATGGAGATTCAAAAGATTTAATGTAATGTGTGAAATTTTATAAAAATTTCAATACCACTATTTTTTAAAATTTATTCGCATTTTTAATATTTTTCCGTCAAGGAAATTTGCCTAAATATCAGGGAAAAGTGAGAGAAATGTTAGGTAAATTGAAAAATTGAATTTTGTGGCCATCCAGTTAAAGAAAAAAACTCGTTTCAACAAGTTTTGGCGTATATGAAAATGTCTAATGTCAGAGAAAGGCAGGCGATAGTGTGGAATATTTTATTGTCAAAATTTAATGTCAGTGATTGACATTTCCTTGAAATAAGCATCTATGTAGATATACTATATGTATAAATATTGTCTCAGATGTTTTAAAATGATTTATAAATACTTTTAAAGTATTAACGCATCACTATATTTAATAAACGTATCTAGTTGTCCTTCCGATTTTCAGAATCTAGAAATGGTAATGAGATCGTGGGTGAAGCAAGAAAAGTGGTTTTGACGATCCTGATTTTTTGCAATCCACTTGAACTGTATATATGGGTGATTCCATATCATATTCACAACTGAAAAAATAAAATCACCTAGAGTAGGAAAAATAAAGATTTTTTTAAATCGTCCAATTTGTAAACCATTTTTTATAAAACAATGATATTTTCAGGTAAAGTTAACAATTACCTACACTTTGCATATAACCAGAGAATAACAATGAATGAAAAAAATTATTCTGCTTTTTTTTATTATACATTCTCACCAGGGAATATATTAGATTTTTTTATATAAGAAATATGCAATTGTTTTAAATAATTTATTAGATATTTGTCTGGAAGATGTTTTAGTTGAGAAAATAATTTTTTTGAAGATGAAATTTACTAATTTTGAAATTTGTTTATAATTTTTGTTATTAACATTAAGAAATATTTTATGAATGCAATTGTTTATTTTAAATAATCTGTTTCAAATATATTTTAAACACATTAGATGAGGAAAAAAAACATATTTTTATGTAAACATAAGAAAAATTTCTAATTGTTTACTATCTGTTACTATATAAAACTAGAAATTGTTAATATATGGTTAGTATTTGTTACCAGATTATTCTTATGGAATATTTCAGCATTTTTAGTCAACAAAAAATTTGTTGTGTGATTGAGCACTTCATCCATCTATTTGTTTATATACTTTGTGTATAACAAATAGCTTAAAACTCAAACTAATATATACTCTCTTTATGAGTGCCAATATTGATTCTGGTGCCCAGTAATATTATTGAGGTCTTTTATACGAGTAGTTGTCAGCGAAAATAGAAATTGACATTTATGTTACATATATATAATTTTATTATAATATATATTATGTATTATATGTATGAGCTTCTCTCTGATGGATGTATGTGTTATTTACTTAAAGGCATGTGTTACCATATGAGCAAATTTAGATAATTCGGGTTTTCTTTTTAAATTTTACTTTTACAAAAAAATAATAGTGCACAGCCATCCGTGTTCACGTTTTTGACGGTTGTACACTATTATTTATTTGAAAAATTTAAAATTGTAGAAAAAAACTCGGGTTATATAAATTTACTCATATGGTAAATAACACATGCCCTTAACAGATTTAAAAAACTTTCCAAGGATTTCGAAGAATCATAAAAACTTTCCAGGCATTCTTTAAGATTTTCTGTGCTTCTAATGATTTCAAGAGATTATCAATAATTTTAAAGGATTTTAAGTGGTGTCTATAGGAATTTAAAGGGATTTCAAGACATTTGTATAATATTTAAAAGATTTAGTGGAATTTGGATGACTATGAAATTTTAAGAGATTTTTAAGAAAGTATAGGGGATTCAAAGAATTTTTAAGTTCCTTGTAGAATTTTGAAGGGTTAAAAAAATTGTAAGAATTTGAAGAAATTTTGATTTTTTAAAAGTAATTTTAAGGGATCTTAATGTTCCTTATGTGGAATTTAAAAGGATTTCATAAGATTTTTATTGATAATTTATAAAAGATTTTGTAGAATTTTAAGGAATTTCAAGAGGTTTTCAAAAATGTTAAGAGATCTGAACATATTTTAAGGGATTTTAAAAATTTGCGTGAAATTGTAAAGAATTTTAAGAAGCTCGTCAAAATTTTATGAGATTATAACATTTTTAAAATCATTGTAAGGAATTTAAATGTTTTGTGAAATTTTAAAGAATTACAGGAAATTTTCAAGAGATTTTTAGGAATTGTAAAAGATTTTGAAGTTTTTCGTGGAATTTAAAGGGTTTCAAATGATTTTGGAGAATTTAAAAAGAATTAGTGAAAATTTCAGGGATTATGTGGAATATGTATTCACAAATTTGAAGGGATCAGTACCGTATTTACGCTAGAGCCAAAAAGGCACGTGTCTTGGGTGGTATTGAGGGTAAAACCGGCCCTGGAAGGAATTTCAAGGAATTTGAAGACATTTCATGGTTGTCATGAAGTTTAGAGATTTTTACGAATTTTAAGTGATTTGAAGTGATTTTTAAAGTTTATCGTGGAATTTTAACAGCTAGATTCTAAGCGATTTTCATATTTCAAAAATATTCCGTAGATTTTTAGAGAATTTTAGAAGATTCCATTGAGTTTTAATAGATTTAAAGTGATATACGAAATTTTTTGGAAAATTCCAATAGCATTATTATTGGAAATTTGTTCGCATTTTTTAAATACTTTTCTGTCATGGAAATGTCAGAGAAATTGGAAAATTAAATGTTGTGCCATTTGTTTAAAAAAATTGTATATTTTCTATATGTATAAAAAAAACGAATAATTTTTTTCATTTATTGCTATATGCAAAGTGTAGGTAATTGTTGTATTTACCTGAAAATATCATTGTTTTATATTATAAGAAATGATTTATGAATTGGAAGATTTAGAAACATCCTTAATTTTTTCTGCTCCAGATGTTTGAACTCTTGTAATTTGAGAAGTTTGCATATCATATCGAAATAAAAAAATACGTGTCTATTTCTTTTGTATCTTGAAAAAACAATTCGAGGCAATTTTATTTTTCAGATGTAAATATGATAAGGAATCATCTATTGTAGCCTATACATATACAAATGTCAAGTTTTTTTGCAGCTCCTTAGATTATAGAGCCGATAGAAATGAAATAAATACTTTTCTGAAATTTTCGTGCGTAGGTGTGTCTCGTTCTTGGTAGGCTTGCATAGATACAGTAGTGTATCTATATACTATATATAATATATCTATATACATATATGCCGTTTATCGTATATGTAACCCCGATTGTGTCGGCCTTGAACAGAACTTTCTTCGCACCCTACGTGTGGAACGATTATGGCCAAGACCAGTCTTGGTTTGAGTTCAATTTTGAAACTCCTTGACCTCGTTGCCTTCTGAGTTCCGATTCGTGTGTCAACCCATCAACCGCGAAAAAAAAAAACATTTTTAGGGTTGCTACAGGATCTGGAAAATCTTGAAAAGGGGAGTTTGATAAATTTTGAAAGCACTGGAAAAATATTTCAATTCTAATATTTTAATTTGTTTGAATTAAAACGAATTTACGGATTCATCTTGAATTTCCTTTAAATCTCCAAATTCTTTTGAATTCATTTGAATTCCTCTTGAATTCTTTCTAAAAACCTTTTGAATTCTAATGAATTATTTCCAATATTCTATTGTTTTTTGGAATTCTATGGATTTCTTTTGAGTTCTTTAAAGCATTTTAATAGCGCTCTAAAAAATACATAAGTATATGATAAGGTGAACCGAAATTCAAAATTCCTTTTAAAATGAATAGGAGTAATTGTCTTCATGAAAGGACAAATTCATCAAAAACGATTGTTTAAAAATTCAAGTACTGGCTTTTTAAAGGAAAAGACTTCATGTACATATACAAAGAAATAGCCAACATTTTATTGGTGTGGGAAATGTACAGGATTTTTTATTTGATACAAGAAGTAGTTTGACATCCTTTAATACGCAAGTTTTTTTTACTTTTAAACTTTGTTAAATTTCCTTGTGCACTTCGAACGAGGTCGATAAAGCTCATGAAAATTTTGAAGGACGATTTTAATATCTCAATCACGTCAAAAATTTTGCAGATTTAGGCAATATTTAAATTAGGCCAAATTAAAATTATACGATAAATGAAAATTGTGATAAATAATAATTATTTTAAATGAAAATTATTGTACACAGACATTAGATTATTTAAAAATTATAATCAATAAATATTGTGGTCACCCGCAACTCGGAAATGTGAAAATTGTGCCCAGTAAAAAGTCGGATTAATTAATTTGGATAGATATAAGGAGAGCAAACTGTAATGCATGGACTTCACTAAAAACGGTCACTTTTCTGTTGCCAGAAGTTCGCACATACATATGTGCAAAATCACACTTACGTATAGTTCAAAACTTCCCGAGCGTGGTGTGCCATCTGCACTTAAAAAAAAAAAATATGGCCGCACTTTACTAAATATAGCGGCCATATTTTTTTTTAAAGTGCAGATAGCACGCCACGCTCGGGAAGTTTTGAACTATACGTAAGTGTGATTTTGCACATGTGTATGTGCGAACTTCTGGTAACAGAAAAGTTACCGTTTTCAATTCCACTAGTTTGCTTTCCTTATGTTAAATAGACGAATTTTCGGATTTAATAAAAGAAAAGCAAATCGATAAATATATTGAGAAAAATTTGCGGAATTTGATTTCGTATTGCAAACATAAAATATCTCAAAATTATAAAATTGGCTGCATTTTTTGGTAGCACCTATACACTAGGGTGGCTCAAAAACACTTTTTTTTTTCTAGAGAGTGTCGATCCCCCCAATTCGATTCTAAATCCGAAAAAAGGAATGTCCTATTTTTTTTTTAATTTTGCTTAAATCACGTGCCTATTTTGACATGAAGTTTCCCATGTAAATTGCATGATGAAAAATCACTTTTTGGAGTTTTTAGAATAATTTTTCAGGATTTAGGAAAATGTTACAGGAAAGTATAGAGGCTTAGTGAGAACTATCCAAGAAAGAATTTCATGTATCACACATATGGGTTTGACACCCCTAACACACCTCCACGGTGCCTTAAAAATTACCCTTAAAACCAAAAATGATAATTTTTCATAAAATCGACCTTCTCAGGGCTTTATTCGCGTTTTTTTTTACATAAAAGTTATTTATATTAGTCTAGTGGAATATTTATCAACATTGGTTGATTAATTTTTAATTATTTAAACAAATTACATTTGGCCTAATGAAATATTGATTAAGATTGGATAATTAATTTTCAATTATTTAAAGAAACTGAATTTGTTTAAATAATTTGTTTTTCCGAAAATTCTTTTTTTTATTAAACATTATTACTATTTATTTAGGGGAATGTTTAACAACATTTATTCATTACTTTTTATTTGTTTAAACAAATTGAATTTGTTTAAACAATTTTTTCCAAATTTCTTTTGTTTTAACAAAAATTATTACTGTTGGTTTAGTGAAACGTTAATTAAACATTGGTTAATTAATTGTTAATTATTTTAACAAATTCCATTTGCTTAAAAAATGTTTTTTGTTTCTAAAAATACGAAGAAATTTTAGTCTAGAGTATATCTACTCGTAGTTACGTGACACAAAATTTTCAAATAGTTTATAATTGTATAAACAGTACATTATTATTTATTTTCAATTAGTAATCATCTAACCTTCATTATTTAAAAAAACTATAATTTTTTTAACAAATTTAAATTCCTTAAACGATTCTAATTGGTTTAAACTATTTTTTCCAGGTATTAAATTAGGTGTTATATAATAATCTGACTGGCAGTCTGTTATTTTATTAATTACAAAGAAGTTCGCTTCTTTCTTTTATAATTTACATCTTAGTCTATTACTGTGTGTCGCGAGATATAATGTTGTTTTCTTGCTATCTGGAAACTTTTTCCTATATTCTGTAACAAAATGCAATAGAAATTGTTTTTGATTCTCATCTCTCGTTATTAAATTGTTGAAATCGGATATCAATTTAACAGCTCTCTCTCCAATATCATTAACAACTTTGAGTTGAGTAACAATTTCTTTTCTTTTTTGATAGGCTTCATTTTTGCATCCAGTGTGAAGCATCTTCTTGAAGAAAGGATGTATCTATCTGGAAAGCTGAGAAGAATTTATTTGAATCTTCTGAAATGAAGTATTCAATTTCTTTATTCAACAGTTCCTTATAGTTTTTCCCTTCGATTCGTTTATAATTCAATATGCTTTTCTTGGACTTATGTGATAAAGCCTGCACCATTACATTTTTTGTCATTGGTGGAATCTCATCATCAAAAAAAGCTAATGCAGCAGTTTCAGGCACAAGATACCAAAGATGTCCGCTTAACTTTTATAAAACGGCAGTAGAAATTTCTCGATCCTGTTCTGCGAAAGAATGCATCGATTTCAACATCTCAAGGTCTTCTTTTGGCGCCTTGGCAGTAAGGGGTGCATTGAACCAGATTTTAACATAAATTTGTACCAGAAATATACAAATTTCTCGGCAAGAGTTTAAATCACTGGGTGATAGGGGATACACTTTTCGAAAAAGAAAAATTTTCAAGATATAGAAGGCTTTTAACATCCACTTAGCCTGGTGCATTGATCCTGGAACTCGAAACGAAATTCCTCATGGTGGTTCCTCTCCTAAAAAAAATTACCACGAGTTCTAGGAACTCTCGGTAATTTTCTCGGCAGTGTTTCTTGTTGAGAATCCCATTTACTTCACCTCGAAGAACTTTTTTCACGAGCCGATCTTCTATTCCAGACTGGAATTTCGTATGATCTATTTTGCTCCAGGAATCTTGAAATTTAAAAAAAAATGGGACATTTGGACCTGTCGTTTTGCCTTTGGATTCAAAAGCTGCTCTTCGGTATATTTCAGTCATATGATGACGACAAGAAAAAAGGATAATTTCGCGCTCCAAGGCAACCTCGAGTATAACTTATAAACACCGTTGTATTTTCCAGTATTTGAAGCTGTCGTATCACAGCAGAAACCTTGCACCTCATCAAGCAAACCCCACTCTTGAAGTGTTTCATACACAGCATCGGTTTCATCTTTTCCTGTTCCTTATTTAGTTTCCGGGACTCTGATCAACGTTTCTTCACCTTCTGCGCTGATGATAATAGGTAATCGATCTACTTTTTCAGTGCCAATGAGGGCAGGGAGAGCAATTTTCCATCCCAATGTACGATGGCTGCTTTATTTTTAAATTTTGCACATTTCTCTCGAATTTTGTCCATGTATTCCATTCTACATTTTTCTCGAAATCGGTGTATGGAGCCTCTCCTTAAGACAGCAGAAGAGAGATTGACTCCTAGAGCTTCAACAGACGTCATAAGAATATGAACTGCTCATCTGTCACTCACTTTCCCTGCGTCAAGAGCTGCAGCAAGTCTTTCTGTTAGAACGTGTGTTTTTTTGTACTTTTTGAATATTAGATAGACCAGGCAACGCTTCCATTTCTACATCAACAGAAGAAAAACTTGGTTGAAGGTCCTAGGTGATTCACTGCTACCCGTCGATGATGCCGATTTCACACAAGTATCTGAAATAAAAAAATGTAATGAGATTCTTATATTAGGTACTGATTTTTGTTTAATTTATAACATTAAAAATAATTAAATAGTTTAGCCCAATAATCACAAATGGTTGAAAATAATAATAATAATAATAATAATAATAATAATAATAATAATAATAATAATGATTACAATTCTGGCATTATGAAACACTGAGCCGTGCCCCAATCAGCTCACGAAGTGAAGTACGTCACATATTTCACTTCGTGAACGGATTGATGCACGATTCAACTAATGTATAGAGTAAAACCGACTTTGAAAAAATGAAAAGTTACTAGGGGGAAGTCATTAATGCAGGGCACTGTACAATACCTACTGATCGTGCTTCGAAAACAAAAGAACGAAGTGTACAAAGTTATAGAAAAAGATCCGTGCCTTGGTAGGGCCGGTAGGGGGGTGTCTCAAAGATGCAAATGTTCAATGTCGCCTAATTTTGAATGTTAGAGAGGCAACTGTATCTCTAAAAAAACATAAGAAAAACATTTTTTCAATATTTTGAAAATTTTGTATATGTTTACTTTTCATTCGAGAAACTTATCAATTTTTTTTTAATTATCCCAAGTGATCTTTAAAACATACATTTTTTTTTTCAATCAAATTGGTCGAGCCTTTTTCGAGAAAAATCACTTTTTTTATTTTTCTTTCCCCCTCCATATCTCCTACAAAAATGAGATTTTGACTTTGAAACTTGGTGGAGCTTCATATCACATGGATACGAAACTTATGCAATTAATTTCAGCTTTATACGTGCGGGGACAGATTTCACATGCTTATTCCGCTAGGCCCTTTCATGAAGTCCTTGAAAATTCCACTAAATCTTTTAAATATTATAAAAATCTCTTTTAATCTCTTTAAATATGTAATACGACAAAAATAATATAGCAAAATGTCAATTTCTATTTTCCCCCTGACAAATACTCGCATTTCCCTGACATTTCCTTGACTTCCCTGACTTCCCTGAAATGTGGCCACCTTGGCATCGGTTTCAGTTTAATTTTTTAAACTAAGTTTTTAGGTATATAATTTAACTCAAGTTTATGAATTTAATAAAGTTACTTATATTGCTTATTATTCCTTGGTAGTTTTTATACACACAATTATTTTTATATATATATATATATATATATAGATATTATAGAGCACGGTTGACACAGTTATTCTCGTTCAGCTTCCATGACGTTTCCCTTTCTTGATTGCTTATTTCCTTTTTTCTCCTCTCGTTAGAGAAGCACGGAAGAGAGTGGAGCAGATAAATCCCAAGCTGTGAAGAAAAGGAAAGAGCTATTACATGTAGCACGGTTCAAAAGTCACAATGGTTTATTTGTGCTTATATATAGAAATCCAGGAGTTCAAGCGGTGTCACTTACCCCTGTCGCGAGGCGAGACGAAGCGAGGCGACGCGACGCGACGACGCTCTTGGCGGTAGGCATGTGACGATTTTTCCCAAAAGGAAAATTCCCAGTCTGGCTAGTGTCACCAGATTTTCGATCTTGCCTCCTTCTTGTGTATTTTCACACACAGATTCACGATCAGGACACTTTTATTAACTACTAAATTTATTTACTGTATACGTTCAATACTTCAAGTTTTTCATGTCTTCGAATTCAACATTAGACGACGCTTAATTCTTCAGTGACAGCAGGCGCTAAAAATTTTCCTCACGTATGATAATGCCGCTATCGTTATGGCTCTTAAATTAAGTTGATTGAATATGTGCTTTCTTACTAGCATATATCACTGTAACTGGAAGATTGCCTTGTAAAAATGTTTCGAACTTCAGAGAGAATATAATTGCTGAAATGTTATGTAAATGGATACCAACAAGTTTTCCAGTCAGTAATCACATTTTTCGAATCTCATGCAACGCTGCTTCTTTTAGTGCAGTCTTTCATTTATAATAATAGTTATATTCCCTCGGACCCTATCTTCCGCCACTGGTTCAGCGGAAGGCAACTTTAATCCTGGTATTAAAATCATGCTATGATAGTGCTTGTCTATTTTTAGGCCGATTCCGGCCGGCTTAGTTATTCTACTCACAGTGTACCTTATATCCTCCCTCTATGCACGCAAACTTATTCATATATGTAATCCCCTCCCAAAAACCCCCTTACGACCCTCCCATCCCATCATCCCTCCTCCCCCTCTTGAGCATCTTGAATCCTCTGCTCCTCCCAATCTCACCATCTTACTCTAGATATTTCCCCCTCCTATTTTATCTCATATTCCCCATCCTACGACCCTGTAACCCCTCCTATCCCCCCTCCGTAACCAGAGACAAGGCCGCTGAGAGCTTTTTTTTTCTTTCGCAATATTTCAACCTCTCTACTCCATTTCCTATTGGTCGTCTTTACACCGGAGAGGGGAAAGTTAGTTGCCCGCGTGTAGAACTGTTGGGGGGAGCGTACGCTTTCGCCTCGTAAAGAGCGTAAAAGAAGGGTTGCCAACTTAAAAAATTTAATTGCTTCAGCTGATCGAATTGTCGGTAATGTAGGCTTGTATGCATCATTACCTTTGATGGCCCACATTACCGACAATTCGATCAGCTGAAGTAATTAAATTTTTTAAGTTGACAACCCTTCTTTTACGCTCTTTCCGAGGCGAAAGCGTATGCACTCCCAACCGTTCTACATACGGGCAACTAACTTCCGCTCTTAGGTGTAAAGACGACCATTGACTCCTCTTTCCGTCTAGACCGTTTCTCTTGAATCCTTCTTTTCTCTTCCTTATCCCCTTCCTATCTACCAATTCCAATTTTATCCCTCATACCTCCTCCCTCCTCTACTTGCATTCTCATCTATTCCTCTGAACCTCATCACCATTTATTTACCTTTCACTTTTTTCGCTCGTGACCCTTTTATAACCCCCTCCCCGCCTCCCTCCACCTTTTCTCTTATATGCCTGTTACTTAGTATCCCCTCTACTCACATTCCTACTAATTCCATTTACTGGTATCCCTAATCATCTCTCTGTCCCTACCAATCTCACCATATTACTCTAGATCTTTCCTCGTCTCCTGTTTTATCATATACTCCTCTTCCTAATACGGCCCTGTAACCCAGTCGCCCTTTCCCTAACGTTATCTACATCTCCTACACACCTTTAATCTAACACCCCCCCCATCCATTTCCTGTTGACCTCTCTTTCCGTTTAACCATAACCCTTTTTCCTGCTCCTTCTTTTCTCCCCCTTATCCCCTTGCCCTTATCAATTCCAATTTTACCCCGCATACTCCCCGCCTCTTCTCTAATCGCACTTCCATTTATTTCTCTAAACCTCATTATCTTTTATTTACTTTTCACTTTTTTTTGCTCTTTATTCATTGAAACCATTAATCCTTCCCCCTCTTCCTTTATCCCCACTTTTTCTACCTCTTTCACCATCTGGTCCCTTATACCTCAGTCTCCTTCTTCCGTATAACACCTTTACTCGCGATCCTTTTATAAACCCTCCCCTCCTCCCTCCTATTTATCCTATATCTACCTTCCCTCATGTATATCCTCTCCTTGGACCCTATATTCCATTTTCCCCCTCTTAATATATACCTGTTATCTAACATCCCCTCTACTCACATTCCCACTCATTCTATTTACTCGTGACCCAAATCCCCCCTATGCCCCTCCCAATCTCACCCTCAACTCTAGATTCTTTCCCCTGCCTTCTACTTCGTCTTATATACCCCTTTTTATTATACACTCTTTCTTTTGATCCTATCACACAACCGCCCCCTTCTCCACCTGTTATCTAACACCTCGATTCGTATCCCTCTTTTTCGAGCCTATGCCTCCTTCGTCATTATCGTTCTCCACCTCACTTTGTACAGCAGTTCTCTACCGCCTCCAAACACTCTTACCAACGACACTCTTATCCGATTAGCCCTATTTCCCATTCATTCTCTCAACCCTCTTATCTCTTATACCCTTTTGAATCAAAAAAAAAAAAAAAAACTTTGTTTGAATGAAACAAAATTATTTTAAAAGATAGAAAATTTTCTCATTTATAAAGAAATTTTTACTCTTAGTTATTAGAATAAAAGTTTTGATTTAAATAAAGTTTTTTTCTGAGTGTGTTATAAAAAAGAGATAAAAGTGTTGCTTACAAGTTTTATATATACATATATTAAAATAAAAAGTTTCTATATTATTAAAAAAAATGAAATAATGCTTAAAAAACACGCTATAATTGCCATTCACGAAGGTTTTTGTATTTTTTTAAATTGCACAAATTTTCTAAAGCAATAAATATCATTTATGATCAAGTTTCTGACATAAATATGATGAATTACTATAAAGTTTATAATAATAATATACTTTGTACTTTTCATATCACTTTAAGTATTATCAGGTATTATTTATGATAAATTTTCTGGCATTATAAATATGTAGTATTACCTTAGTAGTATTCCTTTAAATTAAATGATGATTCATAGAAGCAGCAAAAATAAAACCAAAATTAATTTTATTACAAATAATTTTTTTTAGCAACTGAACTATGTCTTTTAATTTAATAAATTTAACGAAACGTAAAAAATTCTTTTATTGGAATTAAAATCACTATTCGTGGAAGTTGACAGACTTCGTGGTTGACAGTTTAAATTGAGAAGAGGAAATAAACAAAAACAAGAAAGGCGAATCGCAGGGTTGGGTACGTAAAATACATTGGGTAAATTACATGTTACATAGTTTTTTACAGTAATTTACTAGGTATTATAGGTCGAGAACATCGAATTCATATGGAGTGGGGGGTTTTCTACGTAAAATACGTAATTTATATAAGTCGAAAACCATGTCATATACATAAAAACCTCGAGCGACGCGTCACTGCACAACCCTGGAGAATTGTTAGAGATCGAAAAGAAATCGATTCAACCGATTAATAGAAAAGCCAAAAGATCGATTTTGAATCGATTAATCGAAGAAAAAAGAACGATCTTCGTAGAATCGAATCGAGATTGCCCATCCCTACCATGATCCTTTTGTCTCATTAGCCCTCTTTCTCCTCTCCCAATCCCCATTTATTTTCCTCTCTAACCCCTTCCTTCAGCCTCTTTGCTTGCTTTTTTTTATCCATTATTGGCATTATTCCTTATAAGGAATAATGCCAATAATTAGTTGTGACAATAAGTTTTTTATTAGTACAGATGGTATTATTTGCAACCAATAGGGGAAGGGTGCCCACAGAGAATCAAAAGAAATATCTATAAAAGTGTTAAATAAAATGTATCCTAATTACTGAATACCTATGACTCGATTGCACTGGCCTATTTAGAAAAATTTTATTCCAGAACTTTCCGTATGAAGTAGGGATTGAAAGAGATAGAAACGAATTGAAATTGACAAGAAAATAGAAAGAGATAGACAAAAATAGACGAGAAATGGAAGGGAATAGAAAAGTGGGGATTAAAAGAGATAGGAGCGAACTATGATTGACAAGGAGATATTATAGAAAGAGATAGACAGGCATAAGTGAGAAATGTAATGGAAAATAAAAGTGAGGATTGAAAGAGATAAAAGCGATTTTGAGACAAGGAGATAGAAAGAGATAGATATCAATAGGCAAGAGATAAAGGGAGATAGAGATAGAGAAGTGTGGATTCAAAGAGATTAGGTGTGGATGTAGATTGAGATGGAAGTAAAAAGGAATAGACAACTGTAGATTGAAAGAGATAGAAAGGGATAGACAAGAATGGGCAAGAGAAATGAGGAAGGAATAGAGAAGTGGGGATTGAAAGATATAGACGAGGACAGAAAATAGATTGAAAATAGAAAAAGTAGATGGGTAGGATATAGGCGACAAACCCACCCAATTTTTCAATTTTCTGTATTTCCAAATTAATACTATTTTATTTGGAACGCTTTTTAGAATAATATTTTATTTCATTTTCTAAATCCATATTCAAAAGTTCACTTTTCACGGCACTGGAATTTAAAGAAAGAACTTTAAAGAATTCAGCCACGGCTGACACTGCAGTTATTTTCAACGATATACTTTTTCAGATACTTATTTTAAGGTTTCTCTTTCAATTCTTTTCTTAGAACAAAACCAAATTCCTCCTTTTATAAGTATCATCTAAACAATTATTTCATTTTATTACTAGAGTGCCATATCAAGTTGAGTTCAGGGCTTCACATTAAAAAGAAAATCTCAAAAATAGGAATGGCTTAATTTAATTTTGGGCTTAATTTCAGTTATTTAGGCATTTAAGCCAATAAAGCGGCGTTTTAAATATAGTCACTGTTTCCTTAAAACATCCTTAAACAGTTCTGAAAAATTATTGAAATTAGAGTTGTAGGATAATTTCGGGTCATTTCCGCTTTGAAAAAGCTTTTCCAGATGATTAAAAAATGTTAACGAAAGTCAATCTTTTAAAGTTGAAAATATTTTTATTTAGGGTAGAGTGGGGGATGGGCATAGTTAATCTGTTTAGTGCCAGTATTTAAAATCTGCAATTTATTGCTTGAAAATAAGTTGCTATATGTATTCTGTAAACATTTTTAATAATAATTTTACCAAGATTAAGATTAATACAAACTAATTTGCGGTATTAGAAACGAACATGAAAAACTAGTGCACTTGGCTCATATCGCCCCATGCACTGGGTCGGGATGAGCCACTTTATTTAAAGACTTATTATATATTATTTTTTAGGAGTAGGTATTATTTATAAGCATATTAAATAATAGAAATATATCTTT
>JAUEJJ010010645.1:0-13867 GCA_032164275.1 Synergus coniferae | reverse complement strand
TTCAATTATTTCGTCTTAAAAAGTAGTTATTTGGAATTAATTAAGGGCATATTGGAAGCGTGACCTTAACCATATATATATTTCGGTTCAATTATTTCGTCTTAAAAAGTAGTTATTTGGAATTAATTAAGGGCATATTGGAAGCGTGACCTTAACCATATATTCTCTCAATTTATTCTTAAATGAATAAATAAAATACACCTATGAGATAGAGAAGAGCGGATTAAAAGATAAAGTAGTGGAACCATATTGGCGTAAGGAAATATTAGAAGGATAAAAGTACCTGACAAGGAACAGAGTAAGATAGAGAAAAAAGAGGATTTAAATAGATAAGTTAGTGATTATACTGACAAAGAGATTGAAAGAGATAGACATGCATAGATGAGAGATAGGCTGGGATAGAAATAAGGAGATTAAAAGAGATATTTTTATAGTGATTATAACGACTGACAAAGAGATTTAAAAAGGTAGAGGTGGATAGACTAAAGATAAGTGAAGAAATTGAAGATATAGGTTATAGATATTAACAAGGAGATTGAAAAATATAGAGTTGGATAAATAAGAGATAGACTGTGATAGAGCTCTTTCAGATGAGTGATATTGGTTTTTACCGCATAATTCCTAAGTCCTTCGTTAGCTCAGTAGACTAAGCGTTGGACAGCGAACTCGATGCGCGCGGGTGCGCATCCCTATATGGTAGATACGGGATTTTTCAGTGTTATATAATTATGTAAGTGGTATGATTATAATAATAAGTATGAGCAAAATATTATAGTTATAAAATAATTATGCAGGTTTAAAATATGAAAATTAATAAGTTAATGATTCTAGAAGGAAATCCAAATTTCTTTCTAGCATGGGAGATAGATTTAGGGATAGTAAGGAATAAAATATTTTTGCATAGAGATAGACTAAGAGATAGAAAGAGATAGATATTACCAGAAATAGGGATAGAGTGAGGGATAGGAATAGGTAAATATTACTAGACACAGTGATAGACTGATTGTGAGGGATACGAAGAGATATATATCACCGGACACGGGGATACAATGGTAGATAGAAAGAAATAGCGTTTTGGGGATGCAAAATGGATGCTTGGAAGAAATAGAAAAGTTCTATCTCTTTCTATATCCAAATTTCTATCTCTTTCTATCTCTTTATTTCCAGCAGGAAGTCCCAAATCTGGATAATGGTAGAAGCTATAGGGAAGGCTCGACTCTGAAACCTATTTTATACTACTAAAAATGAAAGAATTAATTAAATGCCAAAATTAAAGTTGTTTAATTACAGTGGGAGCTATAATAGAACATCTTTCAATTTCTCCCGTCATTCCAAGTTACATAATTCGTGGTCATAATGTGTCTGTTAATTGTACTGCGACTATAACAAGGTCTGATGCATACTCAGTGAAATGGTACAGACTTATAGGAAATAAATATGTATATATAAATGTAAGTTCCCCTTACAAATTTTTGCTTCAAAACACATTAAATCTTTATTAAAAAATCCTCCTAAGGTTGTAATAATATTTTTTAGGATTCTAGGAGAACACAAACTAACTATAAGCTTCAAAAAAGAACAAATACTATAACATGTACGACTGAATTAAGAATAATAAATTCGATGGATGAAGACAACGGAGAATATTATTGTATAGCAACGACAGGTGCTAATAATAATAAAACAGCTGAAACAGTTATACAAATTCACGGTTAGTATTAATAGTATTATATATTTTGCTTTGTGAAGGAGATTTTCGGTGAATTTTTGAGAAAACTTTGATAATTTATGGTAAAAAAAAAATTGGAAGAAGTTGCCTGAAAGAAGTTGCAAAAAGTTGACTGTATATAAATTTTTATTTTTACCAGATCCTCAGTACAAGTTTCTTAGTTTGGATTCTGAGATTCAGGAGAAAATGCATATTACAAGTCAGGGAGATAGTGTGCAATGGATCGTACACATATATGCTTACCCACCGCCAGTAATTCGCTGGTAATATTACCAATCTTCTTAGAATTATTATAATATAAAACTTAACTACGTCATTCTTGAAAGTAATTAAATTTTTTACATTTATTTTCATTCCGGTTATGTTTCTGTTACATTTAGGTTACATTCTTGTTTCGTTCCGGTTACATGCTTGTTAAAAAAAATTGTCTTTGTAATTTTTGAAAGTAATGTGATACAAAAATAATGATTATATATTCGTTTTTCAGGGTACATTCTTTGGGAAATCAATATCCGGTAACAATATATGAATCAAGTAATCCACATATGTTATCGAGATATACGATTCTTACGGATCCAGAGTTAACATCCACAACGTTATTTAAAGAACAATTAATACTCCGAGATAGTGGTAATTTCACTGTGGAAGTTTCCAATGAATATGGAACTGAGAGTATTACTTTCACTCTTCTTGTTAGAAGTAATATATTAATATATTATAATAATTTCTTTCATAATTAAGAAAAAGTATTTTATTTTATTTATTTTTATTATCATAATTCTTTTCTTTTTTGTGGAAAATATAAGTAATTTTTGCTGAAATATATTCTAATGCTAAACTGAAAATTATTTTAGTGATGCCCATTAACGGTATAAAGAAACCGAAACCATATTATGCTCTAAATGAAGAAGTTATGATTAGAAATCAAGTGGAAGGCTATCCCGCGGCTAATTTAGATTGGAGCTACAGAAATTGCCCTAATTATCCATATTTAGATGGTTCCTATGTTGAAGATCTGTCGGTAGGTTTATTTCTTAAATATTTTTTATTAAATTCATGTTACATTCTTGTTACATTTCTGTTACATTCTATCTATCCTCTTGTTAAATCCATGCTATATTTCCGTAATATTCCTGTGAAACTTAGGTTACATTCCAGTTACCCCCTTAAATTCTTGCTCCATTCTGCTTACATCCTTGTAACCTTATTGTTACAGTCCTGCTTCATTCCGTTTATATTCTTGTTACATGCAGAATAAATCCTTGTTATACTTATATAACTGATATGTAATGTGAATATGACAAGACCACAAGAAATTTAACAGAAATGCAAAGTATAAACCAATTAATACCTTAACATTATATTTATATTACATTGTTTTTATTTTCGTCTTAAATTCCTGTTAGATTCATAGTACTATTCGATTACACTTACCATATAATATATTACTTTTATGTTTTTGCTAGATTCATAATATGCTCATGATACACTTATGTTATAATACTTTGATGATACAATTGCGTTGCACTCCTTTTATACTTATATTACATTTCTATTACATGATTTTTACATTCCGCTTACATTCCTGTTACATCACTGCTTTATTATTGTTACATAAGGCGTATTTTATTGTTACAGGATTGGACAGTGGTAGAAGAGTCTCCTATTCAGTTAGAAACGACGGTAAAATTTAGGGTCCAAATGTCTGGTATAGTCACCTGTAGATCTTGTAATGAACTGGGCTGTGACACAAAGAATGAAATCATTTTCGTTTCTGGTAAGATTTTCAATTTTTATTAATATATTTTTTAAACATGTCCTTTTTATGAATGTAAAGATGCATTGTTTTTCATTTAAAGTAAAATATTTTAATTATTTTCGTCACAGACGGGAATAATCAGGGTTTCGGAATCATCGACCCCAAGAACACTGATATGACTGTAGGAGATGACGTGGAAATAATTTGTACTGCTTCTATTTATAACTACACTAATGAATTTAAATGGAGACACGATGATGAAATACTGGAAACGAGTGGTAATGAAAGTTTAATAGATAAAATTGTTTTATATTTTCAATTACTTTTATATATTAAAACATTATAGTACATAAATATAACATTAATACAACATGAATGTAATACCAATTTAACATTAATGTATAATAACATGTTGCAACTGTATAACATTAAAATATTGAGTAAAATAAAATATATTAAGAAAGATTATTTTTCCAGAAAGGGTAAAAATTACTTTGGAATCAACTCAGTTTACTCATCGTTCAGTTCTCTCTATAACCAATTTAAAGAAGTCAGATAAGGGAGAATATACCTGCTTTGGAAAATCTAAAGATGGACGCGAGGATATGTATTACTACAATTTGAAATTAAGTGGTAAGGTGAAAATTATAATTTCGTTAATATTTTCGGTTTGATTTACGTAATTAAATTTTACAGATCCAGTAGCTGCTACTATCACAGAAAATAATTTGAACGGAAGTAAAGCCAATTTCGATTTGACTGTTGTGGGGCACAAAACCATTGTACTTACTTGCATCGTGACTGGAATGCCTAAACCTAATTTAACGTGGTATAAGGTAAAATCGAAATTTAAACAATTTTGAGAGGAATATGATATTTGTTACATTCTTTTACATTTATTTAAAACTTATGTTACATCCATGCTACACCCATGTTGCATTCTGATTAACATCATGTTTTGTTCACGTTACATCCATGTTACATTAATGCTGTATTCATGTTACATAAATGCTACATTAATACTACATTAAAACTACACTAAAGATAGACCTATGTTACGTCCATTTTAGTCCATGTTACATTTATGCTACACATTATGTTACACATACGGTAGATCCATGTTACACTTATGTTACGACCTCGTTAGATTAATGCAGCATAGAAGATTCATTTATTACATCCATGTTACATCTTTATTACATTAATGCCACATCAATGTTGCAATCTTGTTACATTCACATTACATTAATCCTACAAACCCTTAAGATATAAAATCACGTCGATGTTTTATTTGAATGCTCACCATTTCAGGACGAGTGATTGATTAAAAAATAATATTGATTAAAAAGAAAAAGATTAAATTGCATAATTTTTGTCCCGAGATATAAACTTTCAAACTATACTTGGGTAAAAATCACCCATGTGTGTATCTTACGTAACTTTTTGATAGTGTGATTCTTAAAGGTTAATACTACACCTAGGATACATCTGGTATAGCCATATTATACACATGTTACAATTGTTACATTCATGCCAGATCCATCTTATACATCTGTTATACTAATGTTAGAAATCTTTTATAATTATGTTACATACCTAGTATATTTATATTAGACCTATGGTACATTTATGTTACGTACTATTTTTAATATTTTTGCATACTTTAGAGGTAATTTAATAATTGCAGGATGAAAATGAAATAAAAAAGAATGATCAATACTTTTTTACTCGAAATCACCAACAACTTAACATAAAGTTTCTCGTCCATAATGATAGTGGGAAATATACATGCCGAACGGAGAATCGTTTTGGTAAAGATGAAAAATTTATAGTCTTCGAAATTAAAGGTGAGAATATAATGGTTTTAAAAATGTATTTAATATAATATTGATTATTCTTACCTAATTCTTATTACAGTCTTCCATACAAGTTATGTAACGCTTATACAAGTTTTAAATAACTGTTATGTAACTTATATACATCCTTTACATAATGGTTATGAAAATGTTATATGAATGTCACGTAGGTTTTATATAGCTGTTTTATAATTGGAAGACCACTTTTCATTTTTGCTAAACAATTTTAAAATATCATTTAATTTTTTTAGCTCCACTTCCAAGAAAGGAGATTTCTAAATATTGGATAATTGCAGTTGTAGTTTTATTAATTCTTTGCTGCATACTGACAATTTACTTCTGTATAAAAATGCGTCGAGAAAGGGTAAACATTTTCCATATTAAAGAAAAGTTACTTGAAGTTACATTATCCTATTTATTTTTTCTTATAAAATCATTGTTAAAGTAATTTAAAAATGTTTTTAAATTTTTATAGATCATGCGGAAAGAGTTGATGGAGGCTGGGTTAATGCACTTTGAGGAAGGTGCATTGGAATGTTTAAATCCAGAGTTGACACTGGATGACCAGGCAGAGTTACTTCCTTACGACAAAAAATGGGAATTTCCACGAGATCGACTTATACTTGGTATGAAAAATCCAAATACATAAATAACATTTATGTACTAACAAGGGGAAGGCATCAAATTCGACATTCAAATCGATGTCGCTTTAACATAATTCGAAAGATTATTGAATTTCATTCGACAAGTGTTACGGCTTTTTTGTAAGTGAAGCCTGGTTTTGGAACTATTAATTTTATAAAATTTCGATTACCTTCACTGTTTCATTAGAATCAGTCACACGGGAAGTCTCTCATCCAGCCGCGCTGGCCTGGTGGTAGCGTGTCTGTTTGCGACTCCGCTGATGGGAGGTTCGAATGGAAAATAATTGCTAAAACTCATTATTTTTATTGTTCATTATAAATAATGGAATTTTAACTTATAGAAATATTGATTAGACCGATATTAATGAATCTTGATAAAAAGAAAAATTAATTAAGTCATCTTCTGTAAATAAAAAATATCTTATTATTTGAATATTTTTTTTCACAAAATATGCACTTAATTTAATATTAATATTAACTTTTTAATATTTAAGAAAATCGTTAATGCTTCCTCTTCTTCTAAGTAAAGTGCTCAAAAAGTGAGCACCAAAAAAATATATAAATGTAGTTAAATGGAACAACCGAGATCGAATTCACAGCTAGTTTATAACTTCTGGATGTATTAGTATGTCTTTATTATTTACAGGTTACATACTTATGAGTTTTTTTTTTAGGTAAACAATTGGGCAGTGGAGCTTTTGGGGTCGTTAGGAAAGCTCAAGCCGGAGGAATATTGGACGGTGAAGAAATAACGACTGTTGCAGTAAAAATGGTACGACGAACAACGGATCCTACGTACATAAAGGCCTTGGCCAGTGAACTCAAAATTATGGTTCATCTGGGCAAACATTTGAATGTTGTCAATTTACTCGGTGCTTGTACCAAAAATATTTCCAAACGTAAGTTACTTTTTATCTTTATTTTCATGTCAATGTTACATAAATGTTACATATAATACATGTTACACTCATATTATTTTCATGTTATATTCATGTTATATCCACGTTATTTTTTGTTACATCCATGTTACTCGTATATCCATGTTACTTCCATGATATATACATATTATATTGTCCATGTTCTATTCATGTTATTTTCATGTTATTTTCGTTGTTATACCCCAGCTATACCTACGTTATATTCATATAATATTAATGTCACGTTTATGTTGCAATTATGAAACGCAACAATCTTAATAAATATCGATTTACATTTTTAGGGGAATTATTAGTTATCGTGGAATATTGTCATTATGGAAATTTGCACAATTATTTACTACGCCATCGAGGAGATTTCATAAATCAAATAGATCCAATTACTGGAAAACTAGACGTCAACATTGGTAGTGAAATTTTGAGTAAAGCGTCGAACTACGATAGTAAAAACCGGTACGTATTTTCTCTTAAAAGTTTAACCTCATTGCCCCTCATTCTGCTTCTTCTGAGTTTATTTCTGATTAATATTAACCAAATTTTAATGTCTGTGGCACAAGTATAACACAAATTTTATATATTACTTACCCTAATGTTAAAATAACATTAAATTTATTTATATCAGTGTTACCACGTGTTACATTTATTATATATAACATTATTATATTGTATATAACATATGTAACGTACATTCTACATACATATTATACATACATATATAAATAATAATTTATGTCACATAAGAGTTAAATCTTTATAACACAGATGTATCATTTATGTAACGTATGTGTAACATTTATGGTACGTAACATGTTTTTAGTGTCAATCTTACAATATTTTAAAACATTTTGTTACATTGCCACTAATTTCATTTAAAATCTCTTAAATATAACTCCAGGTTCAGGTGCACGTGGGCTATAATAATTAACCACCTTTCTCTTCTTACTATATAGGATAAAATATGCCGCATTATCCTTTTCTGTCCATCTCAGTCCCAATTCGGAAAATACTCGACCTGGTACCGAGTCTGTAACTTATAGTCAGGACTCCCACGGAGTGACTATGACAACCGGAGATTTTAGCATGAGTAATGACTCTTGTCAACCTGATTGGAGAACCAATTATCGAGGAGATTACAAGGACAAAAATTTGAGGCCAATCTGTACGCAGGATTTAATATCCTGGGCCTTTCAAGTCGCACGTGGAATGGAATATCTTTCTAAAAGAAAAGTAAGTATTCGATAAAGAATTGAAGTTACTCTTACGACACTGTTGTATTATTGTTAAATTAATTATTTTTAATCGTCACTGTAACTTTTATACTAAATAACCGTTGTATAAACGCTAGTTAACGTAAATGTAACGTTAATGTGACATAAACGTTACATAATCATTACCTAACAGCAACGATAATTATACATAGCACATACATAACAGTTGCAATATGGTTGTATAATATGTACAGTGTACACTAGAGTTGCACAGTGGTCCTATAAAAGTTATATAACAATTACATAAACGTTATATAATCTTATTTAACAAATAAGTTAATTATACATAACAATTTCGTAACAGGTATATAAAGGTTTTATGATTATTATATAATTTTGTTGTATAACAGTTACATAACTTTAAATAATTATAATTTACATTATTAAATTAATTTTCTTTTTAGGTTTTGCATGGAGATCTTGCAGCGAGAAATATTTTGCTGGCCGAAAACAATGTTGTAAAGATTTGCGATTTTGGTTTAGCAAAAACAATGTACAAAGACAATAATTATAAAAAGCAGGGCGATGCTCTTTTGCCGATTAAATGGATGGCAATCGAGTCAATTCGCGACAGGATATTTTCTACTCAATCAGACGTCTGGTCGTTTGGTATAGTATTATGGGAATTTTTCACATTAGCACAAACTCCTTATCACGGAATTGATGCTGAGACGCAATATCGCAAATTAATTGAAGGGTATAGAATGGAGCAACCTGATTATGCCACAAAAGAAGTGTAAGTGATGTTTTTTAATAAATAAATGATTAATAAATATCTGTTTTACATCAATGTTACATAAATAATTACGTTACATAATTCTAAGGCAATGTTAGAATTATATAACAGATGTGAAACTGCTGCAAAACTAAGTATAATTTTCAAGTTAATATAAATAATAATTTTACTACATAATCAAGTTTTTGAGTAAAATTATAAATCGTAATTCAAATTTTTGTTAAATCTTTTTACAGGTACGATATTATGCTTCAATGTTGGAAAGCGAAGCCAACTTTACGACCATCATTTTGCGACCTTGTTGATAAAATCGGCGAATTGTTAGAAGAAAGTGTGAAAATGGTAAAATAATTCATTAATCTTGATGTAGAATTTTATAAAAATTTTTTTTTTTCATAAATTTAGCTTGAATCTCCTTCATGCCCTGGAATTTCTTTAAAATTTTTTTTACGTCTCCCTAAATTATTTTAAATAAAAATCAACTTAAATTCCTTTGGATTCCCTTGAGTTATTTTATATTCTTTTGTATTCCTTTGGCTTATTTTAATATCTTTGGTTTTTCTTAAATTTCTTTGAATTACTTTAAATTCTTTCTAATTGTCTTAAATTTATCTTTAATTCCCTTAAATTATTGTTTTTTAAATATTTAAATTCACTTCAATTCTTTTGAATTTAACAATTTTTAAATTATATTAAATTCTTTTGAATTCACCTTGAATTTTTTTAAATTCATCATAAATTATTTTAAATTCTGTTTGATTTACCTTTTTAAATTTTTTTGAATACATACACATTGGATTTATCTTGAATTTCGTTGAATATCTTTAAATTACTTTTAATTCATCTGAATTTTCTTTTGAATTCTTGAATATTATTTTTAATTCACTTGTTATAAGCTTAAATTATTGTTATCTCGTCTTGAATTCCCTTGAATTCCTCCTGAACTCTACCATATTCCTATTGAAGTCTTGGATTCCTTTACATTCACCATGAATTTTATTTAAATAAATATCTTGAATAACCTTAAATTAATTTTAATTCTTTTAAAATAACCTTGAATTCTTTCAAAATTCTTTCAATTATTTAATATTAAAATTATTTTGAATTTGAATTGATTTATCGTTAATTGATTTATCGAAGATACCTTGAATTATTTTTTTTAGTTTATCTTCCTTTCGAATTCCTTTGAATACTTTTGAGTTAACTTTTTTAAATTGATTATTTTTTTTATCCGTTTCATTTTTGTTATTCTTTCATTTCTTTAAAAATGTAATAATAAAAAAATATTATTTTTTCAGCATTACGTGGATCTAAACACTCCCTACGTCGATATGAACACAATTAATTTGGAAGGAAAAAATGACTATTTAACAATGATGACTGCTCCCGACCATACATTACTGTCATCTCCAACTCACGAGTACGTCAATTCTCCAAGTTTGCCATCAGCTGGACCCGGAGATTCTGCCTACCTCAGCATGAGTCCTTCAGGCCAGGACGACTTAACTTTTAGTCCCAGGCATGATTCTAATCATACCCACTTCCAATTTCCCACTCCCGCTGATAATAAATCCTCAATTAATTTCGACTCTGAAGATATGGAGTCTGACCCAATGCTGAAGGAAGAAGATGACCCCTACCTCAAGCCTATCAACATCTATGCACAGAGAGCCAGATTTGTAAAAGAGAGACAATCCATGAGAGAAAGACCTACAAAGAAACCTGATTCTAATTTAAGTTACTGCAACGCCCCCAAATTTCAAGCTGTTGATGAAAAAATTGATGATTCTGATGAAGAGAAATCAAACGGTAAATTTGTTCCTTCTCCATTACAAATTGTCCCTTCGATCATCAAAACGCAGGATAATTATGTCAACATGCCGAAGCAAAAAAGTGATTTGAGGAGGGATGTTTCTGATGGATTTAGCAATCCTAGTTACATATTTATGGACAGAAAGGATGATGAAGCTCACGTTTGAAAAGCTTTTGTCTTTTGAAGACGGGATGGACTGCATTTGGAGCGTCTATCATATTTAAATACTTTAAAGTTGTTTAAAATATCAAAAGATTTTAAAGAGTTTCAAAGGATTTCAAGTGAGTTGCAAAATATTTCAAGGTATCTTAAAAGAATTTTAAAGAATTTAAGGACTTTTACAAGACTTCAAAGTATTTTAAGAAACCTTATAAAAGATTTTAAGGGATTTAAAATAATTTAAAGGATTTTAAATTAAAGATTTAAAGAATTTCGCGAGATCTTAAAATATTCTTAGTGATTTCAATGAATTTCAAGGGATTTTAAGACACTTAAAGGATTTCAAGGATTTTAAATAGATTTTAAGCGCTTTAAAAAGATTTTAAGAGATTTAAAAAGATTTAAAGGGATTTCAAAAAATTTCAGGATTTCTATAAAATTTCAAAGGCTTTTAAGGGATCTTAAAAAAGTTCCAGAATGTTCAAGAAATTTTAGGGATATAAAAACATTTGTTTTAAATTTCAAGAGATTTTAATGAATTTGAGATTTAAAAAAACTCCGAAGAGTTTAAAGATTTTCAAAAAATTTCACAGGATTTAAAAAATTTAAACTATCTAAATGTATTGAAAAGATACAACAAATTTTAAAAAATTTCGAAAGATTTCACGTACGATGTACACCAAAATTTAAATGTAATCAATCCATTGTTTTTTGAGTATATTTCCCAGGGTGACAAGAAAATGTCTCATGTTTGTAAGACGAACCACCCTTGAATGTCTTGGATAAGTTTTAAGAGCATGTATTACATAACGATCCCTACCTTACCGACATTTTTTCTCTGCAATGTTACGTGTACATTTATTGAGATATCAAATTGAAATTTTAAATAATTAAAGTTAAAGCATTAAGGTACGTTTATTTGGTGCTAAATATGTATTTACATTAATAAAAAAAATTTTTTTTTTAATTTGTTTTATTTTTAAGAAAATGTAGGACCAGATAAACGTAACTTAATGTTTTATCTTTAATTATACAAATTTTTAATTTGATATCTCAATAAAATAATAAATGTAGACGTAACGGTTCCGGGTTCAGAGAAAAATGTCGGTAAGATAGGGATCGGATAAGTAATACATGCCATTAACATAAAAATTTGATTTTGAAATATGAGTTTCTAATCATTTTTGAGTAAAGTGGGAATTGATAATAATTTTTAGACTAGAATTTATTCCGGCCCAAAACACCAAAAACCTTTACTTTAGAAACAAAATAAAGAGATATTTTTAGTTTTTCTCTCGTTATATTTTAAATTATAATATATAATCTCAAAATAATTTGTTTATAAAAAATGAAGTATACCTGTACTTTTTAAGAATTTTTGAGTTCGGGACAACATGGCATTGAGAGTAAACAAATAAAAAAAGGAAAAAAAAAGGAAATTTTAATATTTTCATAGCTCACAGGATTCAGATCTTACAGTCTGAAGGTTGCGGATTCAAATCTCCTTGACCTAACATTTTTTTATTTTCTTAAAAATAGTTTTGTTTTTATTTATTTAAATCATTTATATAATATTCTTTAAAATTTTATTATAATTACGAAAAATAAAATTTTCTTTTTTATATCTTTAATTTTTAATTTTTAATTTGTATTTTTATTTTTAATTATTGTATGAATTTCACCCCTGGTTTGAAAAATCTTATTTAAAATGATTTATTTAAGCAAAAAATAATTAAAAATAAAAATGAAAGGCAGCAGGAATTGAACCCACAAACTTTTATTTGTAAGACCAGAATCTTGTTAGATGAGCTACGAAGGTTGCTGAATAGTTACAGTGTTTTTCTCGAAAATGTATTATAAAATTCTTAAGGCCATGTATTAGTTATCCGATTCCTTCCTTACCGGTATTTTTTTATGTGCAATGCTATTTCTACATTTATTGATATATCGATTTGTTAAAATTAAAGGAAATATACTAAGGTGCGTTTATCTGGTCTGAAATGTTTAGTAAAGCAAAACAATTTTTTTCAATATAATTTTTTATATAAATTTTAATTATTAGGAATAGATAAACGTACCTTAATGTTTTTATTTTGATTTGAGAAATGTTCAACTCAATACCTTAATAAACGTAAAAATTGCAATGCAGGGAAAAAAATTTTTGTAAGGTATGGATTGGATTACTAATAAAAAAAGAGGAAACAAAATGTCTTAACGGTCTTTGATCCTAATTCTAACCTTAAATTAAACTCCCCTTTTTATTCAACAATGATTAGAAACTTGTATTTTTTAGCTCTGTATATCTACTCTTTTTCGATATATAAATGAATGTACGGAGCAAAGAAATATTCTATTAAAATACTTTTTTCTAAAAATGAAGAATTTTAACTTCATAATTCAATCGTTTCATTTTACATACGAATTATTAAAGGCTTAAATTTTTGCTCTACATGCACACTTTTATTTCAAAAATAAGTTCCATTACGGAGCGAAAAAATACCTACTTGAAATATTTTTAATGTAAAATGAAGAATTCGATTTTTCAGGCTACAACTTGGATCCAAGACACTAGGGTATCTTCACAATTAAACATACGAACGTGCCATGAGTAAATTTTTTTGTAAAAAGAAACTCAAAAAAGGCCACACTGACATTAAAACTTAAAACCATGTATTACTTATCCGATTCCTACCTTACCGACATTTTATTCCCTGCAACGTTACTTCTAAATTTATTGATAAATTCATTGAGGCATCAAATTGAAAATTTCTAAAATTAAAGTTAAAGTATTAAGGTACGTTTAAGGTAAATGCACCTATTTGCGACAGTGCTCCTATTTGCGTTCCGACCTGATTAAGTATAGTAAATTTCATGAATTTTTGTGCTTATTGATTCATGAGGAGTATTTATTTTATTCTATTAACAATACTCTACATGCGCGTCCATCAAATATGTGTTTTATCGAAAT
>JAUEJJ010010586.1:0-17653 GCA_032164275.1 Synergus coniferae | reverse complement strand
TTCAAATTGGTTAATCAAATATACATAGTTCACATCGATACGTAAATCTTCAAAATTATAGATGAGATTTTGAATCTTCACTTTGATTTTAATAATTTACGCATTTATGGAATTTCCTGATTTTTTTATTACAAATCTGATATTACAATTATATGGTACAATTGAAAATAATTAGTTGAAACGTACAGAGACTACGAGGATCCGTCGACAGCTGCCTAAGATATACTAATTACTGTTCACTTCATATTCGTAATCAGCGACCCCAAAAACCCCCGAGTAGAGATTTTCAAGTGCATATACCTCTTTTTTCAAAATTTTGGAACCGCCATCTTAAATCCACCATCTTGAATTAAAAATTTCGAAATTCTGACTTCAGATTCATAATCAGCGATCCCAAAAACCTCCGACTAAGAATTTTCAAGTAAATTCACTGAACAGAAAAATTCGTGCATCAAAGGGTTAAAGTACTGGATTAAGTCATATGGTAAGCCGTAAGCCCCAGGTTAATAGAAATTTACGTACTAGCGATGTTGACATTATCTTTTCAATTTTTAAACTTTGAATCAAGGAACAAAATCATGCAATCTGATGCAACCAAAAGCCCAAAGGTATCTGGCATTCCGATCCCGAACGCTCGAAGGCTAAGGAAGTCGCTCATCATTTTGGATATACGGAAATGCTAACATTTTATTAGCTTATGTATAAAATTCTCGCATTATTTCAAATTAAATATTGATTGTGTTTTAAACAAATGACGGCAATAAATTTAATTAAACTTGGGACATTACATTTATTCTGATAAAAAAACTTGCACGAAGGGTAGCTCGATCGTTTCAGTCGTATGAGAATATTAATCAAGTTTCATAGTTAATAGAACTAGGATTATTCAGTTCTCTCTAACCAGGGTCATATTAGTAAGTCTAACAGTATGTCCATAATTCTGTTCAACTGGAATCCGTGTTGTTTCAACTATCTTAGTTTGAACCATAGGTGATAGTTGACTCTCGGAAAAAAATGTTTTTCGGTGTAAACAGATACTTTAATGCGACTTTCCTATCATGTTATAAAGTGTTTGAGGTTTAATGTATATTTTTGATGTGTCCACCTTCACTCGTGGAGCACAGTTCGAGTCGTTTTTTGAATCTGTTGAAAACTAAATCTGTTGTTGAAGTTGGATTTTATCTATCGTGTTTACAGCTTTCCTAATAGTAGCCACACTACGCCTCCATTTGCAAATTTTGCGTATCCTAACCCAGCAATAGAAAGATGCCTTTCCTCGATAGACTTGCGTACATACATATATGTCGTAGCTTTGACGGGATGTAATGATTTTGCCTCTGATACATATGAAAAATAACACTATGACTATAAGAGTGCCGTCCCATGTGGGCGCAAAACGCAAAGAGTAAAATGAACAGCCAATTGGGAACACCTTTAGCTTTCTGTTTTCTCAAAGATTTCCTGTCATTGGCTATTCGTTTTGCGCTTTGCATTTTACGCCTGCATGGGATTCCACCCTGATTCTCACACTATCTACTTTTCACAATTAGTAATTACAGCGTCATCTGTGGAAATAATAGCTACATATTTTTGGAAATAAAATTATGCATGCCTTGTATTATTTTGTATACTTTTTATACTACAATGTTCATATTCTTGAAATAAACTGCCTGTAATATGACGGCCATCTGCCCCATATACTCGTATGTAGCATGGAGTACACTGACTGAAATGCAAGACTCACGAATTAATTAAACACCAAATAATGAAGTAGATGAAAAACAGTTTCGGGGGGTAACATATGTTACCTGATAGTATGAGCTTTAGACTAAACAATACTGACATCAAAATCACATTTCAATTGTAATTTACAGGTATTATGGTCGATAAAATAAAGAAAATGGAAACGAAATAAATTGAATTGCTTGTCCGCTTTGTTAATTCTTCGTAAGCTAACTCGATTGAAAAGGAAAACTATTAAACTTCTGTAAGTATATCACGAGTGAAGTACAGTGATGACATTTTTTCTTGAAAGTCCCACATTTTCGACGCTTAAGCTTAGTCTACTTCGACAATATAATAATTACTCTGTTCCTTTGTATGGTGATGTTGAAATCTACAATAGGTTTAAAAAATCTTGATTTCTCTACAAAAGTTAGAAAATTTGATACTGCTTAGCTTTTGCCTTTACTTTGTGGCGCCTTGTTATTTTCACACGTCAATGAACTTTCACTTGCTTATAATTAACCGCATGAGCGAAAATGAATCAAATTTTAATATTTCCATAATGCCTATCTTTAAATAACATTTCAAAGATGCCACTTGACTTTTTCACATATTTTACGATTTTAACTTACTTTTTGCTTCCTTCTAGAGGAAGCTTTGTGGTCATTACATTTGGATGGAAGTCACTGTCTTCTGTCGCCACTATAACTTTTGAATACAGTTGTAGATAAATTGACGAAATTTGTAGAGTTTATTTGCACAACCAATATGCGCCCAAAAATTTTGGAAAATATTGAATTTTACCATTTTTACGTACATTTATAATTTTGGTAAAATTGATTTTTCGACTCAAATAATCAAAATTCGCAAAGCCAATGTAACAAAGTAAAAGGTTTCTTGCATGATAAAAAATCAAGTAATACAATATTAGTACATTATATTTAAAAATATGAATGATGATAGCAAGATTTTTTGCTTTGAGAAAAAAGAATTAAATATATTTTTAAATATTTATAAAAATCGTTATTACTTCCTCTATGAGGAAACAAATGCATTTGCACATGTAATAAAAATTTAGCGTCAAAATCGAGATATCAAACGGAGTGGTTTACCTCTCATCCATAACTATTTTGAATCAAGTGGACATTTTAAACTGACACCTGAGGTCAACGTTATCCACATGAAATTTGAGTAGCAGTAAAAGTTATTTTGGCCCTCTGAATGTAGGAAACTATATTATTAATTATGCTAGTTTAACAATAACATTTTTTATCTAATCCCAATGCTCACATACTACATATTATATATGTTAATTGCCGAATATTCTCTCGCAATTAGCAGATTGTTTGTACATTTTTGATATCTCGCGTATAAAAGAAAATACCTCCAATTGTACCACAATATCACAGGTAACGCGTGTCATCGGAGAACAGAGAATGATCGATGTTCTACGCATCGCTGATGATTCTGACACTAATGCGCATTATACCTGACACACCATAATGGGCCACTTATTTTGTAAACGAACTGTGAAGGCTCAGGGTTGATTTTCGATTGTGAAACTCAATGTGTAGGTACACATGATTCTGGATATTTCACGTAAAGGTGTGAACAGTTCAACGTACCAAAACCTCGCTATGGCTCGTTTGCTTGAAACTCGAAAGTTTATTGTAGCTCGAAATGAGCAGGGCTCTGAGCTGTCAGTTAATCTTAAGCGGATTATGCCACGTGAACGTGATGCAATGAAAATATTATATTCACTTGCGACACAGCTCGTCAATATTTTATTTATTTATTTAGGGGTTACTTCATGATTTTTAGCTGTGGTCGAAAATAAGAAACGTTATGTGTACAATGTAAGTATAGAATAAGTATTTATGCCTAAAAGTGGGACTGAAAATTAAATTTATTTTCTTACTCTTATAATTAATCTATTGACGTTCTTATACATTACATGAATAATTAATACCCGGAAATCCATTTATTAAAACACATTTCATTAAATAAAAGTGCTATACTTCCTTTTCCATCTTTGCATTCTTATTAACCACACAAATAATTATTTAAGAAAATGATCCTATCAGTCGAATATTAATACACTTTCATAATTATTACATTATGTTCTGAAATTTTGCTACATATCAACTTCTGGCTTAATGAGTAATACAATTGTCCAACCGTAGCCTTTCGGAATAACACAATTTCCTCACACAATGGTCGAATTTGGGATTGGATCGATCGTCCGCTTGATCCGATTATGAGGTCCCATGTGTGTTCTCTGACGGAGGGCAATCACAAAAATAATCGCCCGGGGTTCTATTCTATTCTGTCCATTCACATCTAATCTGTTTCATTATTTTGTTCTATCCAGGACCGTTCAAAGATAAGAATGAATTTTATCTCTTCAATAAAATATAATAAAAAAAAAACATTGGCCCCTGTAAGATAAACACAATCTATATATCTCTTATCGCACTTTGACAACATTCTCATAACACGACGCGCTTCGCGCGCTTGCGCCCTTCGGGACGCTATTGTTTTAATTATTTTTGTTTTAAATGAAGAGAAATCATTTACTTAAAGTTCTATCGACCTTAAGGAACACATTCTCATCGCAGGACACTCGCGCTTCGCGCTAGATATTTGACATAAAGATAAACCTTGCACTTCGCGCTCGGCCCTGTTCCCTCTACAATAGGTCCTATTATAAAAAGATCATGGTATTGATTAGTAGCGTAACGCTTATTCCTTATTGGTCAAATCGAAGTTGTGATGCGGCGTATACCGATAATCGCTCTTGACGCAGGAAATTTTAAATTTGTATTCTTAAAAGATGATATTGAAAAGAAATTTAAAAAGCGTGCGTAGCGCGCGTTCGGTCTTGTACAAATAAATAGTTAACAAGTTTCAGCGCGCCTACGACGTGCGATTTGTTCGTAGCGCTTCATGCTCGGGAATATTTGATCGTCAAGCTTCGATTCTTTATATTATTATACATTTTGTCATTATTTTTTAAAAACAGTTTTCACGATTAAAACGAAAACTACTTACTTTATCAAAAAATGGTCAAAGGAACATTTGTAGATCTTTTAAAGACCATTAATTATGCTCCTTATTATTTTTTCTCTATCTCGCGTTATTTGGCTCAAAATTTGAATTTTCGTTTTTTCAACAAAATTCATAAAGTTTTTATGCCATTCGTGTAGAGCGTTCAAAAAGAAACATTTTTCATCTCTTGACTTTTTTTCATATCGTGCGTTGTTTGGCTTCAAATTGTCATTTTTTTCGTTTTTTTCAATCTTCGAAATGTCATAAGTCTGACAATTATTTTTTTTATCGAAAAAAGTCATAAGGATAAATTGTTGTAATTTTTGAGTACTGCGAAGATCCATACATAGAATTTGTAAAATAAAAAATTAAGTGGTTAAAAAATTTTCTAAATGCTCCAACTTTTTGAATTTTTATCCAATATGGCTGGCTAACGAACTTGACCTTCATTTTAGGACACTAAAAGAATATATACCAAAGGCCAGTCCAATTGGTCAATTCTTTCGAAAGTTATCGTGTACACAAACTAAAAATCTACAGACAGACACATTCTTAAAAACATGTTTTTTGGGTTCAGGGGGTCTCAAAACGTGGACATTTGACAAAACGGGGGAGGGGTCAAATTTGACACAAATCTATAATGCATTCTCTCTGATGAGAATGTAAAAATCATTTAACATGAATTTTGTTGTATATCATTTTCCAACAACGAAAATTCTCACTGTGCCCTCATTTTTTTGTGCATCATTCCTTTAATATTGTTATAGTTTTGTGTTAAATGTAATGAATCAATAAGCTATTAATATGTTTGGAATATTTTCTGAATTTATTTAAGTTTTTCGAAATTTTTTTGTGTATTGCATTGTTTAGAATTTTTTTATATTTTTTCTATTTCTTTTGACTTCCTTTGAATTTTTTCAAATTCTATAGGGATTTTTTTAAATCTGTGAAATTCTGTTTATTTTGCTTCCTAAGTGATGAAGCTTTCTAGTGGTGACAAAATCCAGTTTCAGAAAAAAGTTTTTTTGAACATATTTCAAGGGGAATAGGTCTAACATGCTGTCCTGAAAAATTGTCCGCATGTGTGCGTGTGTGTGTCAGGATCCTGGATTACGTCAAGAAAGTGTACAGATAAATTGATGAAATTTTGCAAAGTTATTCCACTATATACCAAGTTAAACTTCTTAAAAGGGTTTGACAAAATATTTAATTTTACAAGTTCTATGTACTTTTATAATTTTCGTAAAATTGATTTTTGGACTAATATAACTTCTCAAATAATCAACATTCAAAGCAGATGTAAGAAGAAAAAAGATTCCTTGTGTCTTGGCGAATTGATTGGTCTATATGATTAATACATTTCATTGAAAGTTATGGTTAATTGTAATTTTCAAAAATTAATTTTTCGCCAATAATTTCTGAAATAATCAAAATTTTAAACTGGTATAAGGAAAATGAAGATTTCTTGTGTCGAGACGAATCGATTGACTTACGTGATTAATGCATTTAATGGAAAAATAAAAAAGTTATGGTTATTTGTAATTTTGAAAAATGAAATTTTCAATTGTAATTTTAAAAATGATCACATTTAAAAGCTGATGTACACATTTAAAAGTTGATACAACTTCACAGCTAGTTTTAAACATGTCTATAATTTTTTTCAATTTGCTTGATTTTCCCATGATAGGTGAAATTAATCTTTGAAACTATCAATTTTAAACATGCTGGTTGGCTCTCAATTACTCTGCATTATAAACGAGACCCTCGTTTCCTGAAAGACAAATGACAACTGACACGCGTGGCGCTGCGCTGTAACTCAAACTGCATAACTGCATGCCAGGATTTTTTTACGCAGCGACGCGACGGCTACCGCCCGCGTAAGCATGATGGATGTGCCTGATATTCCTCCTATAAACTTTCCACCTATCCGTGCTATCGATCTGAGAAGGAAATAAAAAACAAAAAAAAAATAGGAGAGCAGGAGAGAAGGAAAAGAAAAATGACTAAACATCCAATGACTTCTGAAAATCCTAGCATAGCGCGCAGAGACAAACGAGCTCTTCCAACCTAAGTTACATCTAATTGCCGAAAAATTCGTTAATTAGTCCCAGAGGTCTCGTATCCATCAGCTTTTGTTTGCTTTAAAGAATTCTTCTCAGAAACTGATCAGAATCCAGTCCGTCGTTCTTCTCCTGTTTTCTCAGCCGTGAAATTTAGATGGATGTTTTCAACCACCTTTAGGGTGTTTACATTTGAAAAACGTGTTCGCTTAAAAAAACTTAAAAGACAGAAAGTGAAATACTTTTAACAGATGTTAAAAGCATATATATGTTAACATCTACAGAAATATTTCAATCACACCCAGAAAAAAGTTTGATTTAAAGAAATATTTCGTTGTTTCAAACCCAAAATTTCTTTAAAATTAAAGAAATATTTGATTGCTTCAAGTGAAAATATTTTTAGAATTAAGTGATTACCAAGGCTTTATCCAGCCAGACGCCTCCGTGTCTTCGCAAAAATTTGACAAGACGTGTTCACAAAAAGAATACATTTCCGAAAGGCGGCAACGTAAAATATTAAAACTGATTTGTCCTGCGCAATCACGAGGCACATTAGTAATGTGGATTAAGGGGAGGTATACCTCTTAAATGACGAAAAAAACAAAAACAATTTTTTGCGATTTTTTTGCAAAGATATGCTTATTTATTGTGTCACTAATGCTTGGGCATTCAATTAATACATATTTCAACAAGTGTATCTGTAGATTTTTAGTTTGTGTGCACTATAACCTTCGAAAGAATTGACCAATTGGACTGGCCTTTGGTATATATTCTTTTAGTGTCCTAAAATGAAGGTCAAGTTTGTTAGCCAGCCATTTTGGACACAAATTCAAAAAGTTGGAGCATTTTGAAAATTTTTGAAACCACTTTCGTAGTACTCAAAAAGTAGAACAATTTTTATCCTTATGACTTTTTTCGATAAAAAAATAATTGTCAGACTTATGACATTTCGGAAATCCAAAAAAACGAAAAAAAATGACAATTTGAAACCAAACAACGCACGATATGAAAAAAAGTTAAGAGATGAAAAATGTTTCTTTTTGAACGCTATACACGAGTGGTATAAAAAATTTTTGAATTTTTTTTAAATAACTAAAATCCAAATTTTGAGCCAAATAACGCGAAATACAGAAAAAATGATAACGAGTATAATTAATGGTCTTTAAAATATCTACAAATATTCCTTTGATCATTTTTTGATAAAGTAACTATTTTTTATTATAATCGTGAAAACTATTTTTAAAAAATAAAAAATAAAATTTTCCCGACAAAAAACGTGAGATATGAGAAAATATTACAAAATTAATATAAATAATCGAAAGTTGACAATCAAATATTCCAGAGCACGAAGCGCTACGAACAAATCGCGCGAGGTTTATGTCATTTAAAACAAGAATTATCAAAACAGTAGCGTCACGAAGGGCACAAGCGTTGTGAAGTGCGCGAAGCGCGCAACACGGAGCGCACAGCGCGACGTGTTATGAGAATGTACCCGCGAAGCGGGAAGATTTCTTCATGATAAAATGGGGTGGTTGGCATTAAGCAAATCTAAAAATATTAATTTTTTTAAAAATGGCGGACTTAGGAAATCAAAAATTTTGTTGATAAAAAAACGCTCATTTTTCGACTCTAAAAAAATATTCGTTAAAAAAAATGTCAACCATCTCATTTTGATATCTAAAATAACTAATAAAAATTTGAAAGTAATCGTTCAAGACGTTCCAGAGATAGATTGCTCACAGCAAAACGTATTTTTTTAACATCCCGGAGATTGGCTACAGCTCTCTAATTTCTAACTACATATTTTATCATGAAAAAAATAATTGTAACTTCTTAAAACATGTATTGATTGAATGCTGAAACATTAGTAATGGAATAAATAAAGAAATCTTTGTAAAAAAATCGCAAAGAAATATTTTTTTTCCGTCATTTAAAAGGCATTCCTCCCTTTAACAAAATCTTTCTTTGATTCAAACAGATTCAAAGAAATAATTAGTTTATTACTGACTCTACGGAAATGATTTATTTCATTGTTTCTAGTAATTTTTTTGAATCAAGAATTCTGTTCTAAATCAAACAAATCATTAAATCATTTAAACAAATAATTTTTATATGATGAATCAAAAAACCTAGTCAAAAAAATGTTTTTTTTTTTATTTAATAAGAACTTTTTTCTGGGTGCATTCAAAACATTTTTTAATTTAATATAGTGAATAATTCAGACTCTTAGATAAAAATAATGTTAAATGACATTATAACATACCTATAAATACCTATAAATACCTATAACATACCTCAATCTTTCATTGTATTCACCTCTTTACTCTGTGAAGATTTCTGAGGACCTAATCCATTGTTAATTAGGCAGGCGAAGCCTCTGTTCATTTTCAATGGAAATACGAAGATCCCAGTTTTATCGTTTTACAAAAAAAAAAAAAATGCTGTTCGTCAAGTTATGAGTATACACAATATAAATGTTCTTTAAACCTTCTACAATCTTTGACTTAAATGAGATATTTGAGTATTCTTTCTTGATTATCGTGAAATTTGTTGTCCTCGTACGAAAATTGCCACCACATCTTGTTTATTTGAAACGATTTTTAATATTCCCTGTGCAGCTCGCGAAAAATTTCGTTCTTATTTGAAAAATATACTTGAAAATGTATAAGTGCTTATAACTTGATAAAAAAACACCTTTTACGCAAAACAGTGAAATACGGGTCTTATTTCCTTCAAAAAACCTATTTCATGGACGACTGATTCCAGGACATGAAATTGCATTGCTTGCCTGAATTTGAAATGGATTCGGTGTCAAATATTTTTTTTTAATGACAAAACTTGAGAAACATTTTCATACTTCTCTTTGGTGTCAGTGAATTTGAGTAAACCAAAAACTTTTGGAAGAAAATCCCTATTGTTGCACTTTTAATTTATTTTATTAAAAATAGATATGCCAAAAAATATGTTTTTCTTATATTCTTCATACTTAATTTTATCGACTGCTTATTCGTTTCGCTGGTACGTTGTGAATGGGTTGGCATTGAATATTAAGAGCCTCAAAATGAGTCACGTGAGCTTTAATATTTTTATTCTCGTTCTTACTGCGCGGTCACTGACTGACAACCTTATAAATAAGGTTTACCGACATGGTGGATCGAAGCCTGGATGGTCGCAATTGTGCTCAATTATTCAATCAAGAGGGCATTTAAGCAGCTGCCCTCTTGACCTCGAAAGTCGAAACAGCGTCTGTAAAGTGTTCCCGAACCCCTTCTATGGTCTGGATCTAAATCGCCGACCACTTTTGAAAGCATCATTTATTCCTGAACCTTTTATAAGTATCAACTTTGGCAGTTAAGCTTTACAACACTCAACACAGATATATAAAAAACTTAAATCGGTGAGATTTTTTACTTTTTCAATTAATACTTTCATTTTTGATTAATCTTTTCATTGCAATCCGGTGACACTTTCCCGGCTATTTCAATTACTTGTTATATTCAGAGAAGAAGAAAATTTTGTTTTCTTCAAATTTTTGTCAATTATTGCGTGTCAATAAAACTTAAGTAGACGATCTTAAATGCGCGCTCCGTGCGCGTTTTACAGTTGTATTGATGTTTAATTATTGTAGTTTTGTTTTCTAAAAAACTGTATCTTCCTTTCACTCTACCATGTGACGATGCTTTTTTTACAATGAAAGATTTATTTCTCGCGTCATCTGTAATGACCAATTATTACTGACCAATAAGGAAAGAAAACCTTAATTGTCACGTCACAAACCAACCCTGAACATACATGCGCATACATGCTGGTGACATAACATGTATAAGCGATTTTGTACAACATATATGGTAGATTTAAAATTTCTCGCGTCATCCGCGATTATCAATATTCGACGCCATCGGTATTTGACAAATCAGGAATACGGAAAAGGCGTTACTAATCGAAACCGTCATCTTTTTAGAATAGGAATGCATCAGAACATTATTTTTTCAATTCTGGAAGATACAATGAATACAATTGATAAACATTAATTACTTTTCTATAAAGGATATTAAATAAAATCCATAAACTTAAAATTAAAAGTTAAAATTAATTTTTAAATTATAACTTTTCAAATTTTCATAATTTGAAGATGATGTAAGGACAATAAAGATTCCTCGTGTCGAAACTAAACGATCGTCCTGTAAGTTACATAATAAATGTTTTTTGAAAAGTAAAAAAGTTATAATTATTTTTAATATATTTTGACAAATTTACTTTTAAACTACAACTTAAAATTATCACATTTTAAAGCTATTACAAAAGAAAAATCATTAATGCTTGCTCTGCAAGGAAGCGATTACTTTTGATATTTAATCAAGATGAGGAAGCAAAGTGCTCATCAAATGAGCACCATCAAATTATAAGAGTAAATACAAGCAAAAGTAATTAAGTAAACACCCAGTACTGAATACATAGTCAGTTTACTTTTTATTCTTAGTTAATGGCATATGATAATTTTGGGATTAAGCAGATAGATATTTTAAAGTCTTTAAATGCAATTTAAAAAAATTATAAGTAATTTTTCGAATCATTTTCTAAAATGATTTTGTGCAGTTTCACGGACGAAATTCATTGAGATTGAAAGTTCCGATTGAAAGGAATTGAAAAAGTTTTTCTCGGGTTAGGCTCGGATTCACTCAAATTTTTAAAAAACATTTTTCCGAATGATATTCAGATATACATTCGGATAGGATTTCTATCGAAATTCTTTTCATCAAGAATCAAAACGTGTCACATAGGGTCATTTAATCTGTCTGCAACTTGCAATTAAATGATCAAATCCCATTTTTGAATCCCTTTATTACTCAGAAGATTGTGACAGGCCTTTAATCTCATTTTATTACTGAGTAATCTACATTAATGGGGTTTCCTTTCCCTTCAAAAGATGATATATCTGACTTTTGTAAAGGGGATATATCATTTCCAACCCTCCTTAATGTGCAGAAACACTCATTCAAATATTTCTATAGCTCAGGGCGTAAAAAGTCTATATAGGATCGACATTTTTTCAGGCTTCCATGCCAAGATAATTCCAATGAATTTTCCTTCACCAACATTAAAGGTCCTGCCAATGAAGTGAATGGGATATGGCGACACGCCCTAAACTAATGCTATTTCAGTAACTCGCTATTGCGGTTTTCAACTCCCAAAACTTCGATTTTTATATAAGGAAAGTGTACCCAATATGGCATACCTAACGTTTATTGCTGTTTTAAGTAATGTTAACGTTAAAAAATTTACTTTTGATTAATGTTTGTGAAAAGTCAATGCTTTTGAATAAATAAAAACATAACAATTTAACAAAATTTTTATTGACGAAGTCAAAAAAGCGTATTTAGGCCATATTGGCTACACATGTACAAACAATGCACGAATGCATGTCACTTAGGTTTGAAAAACTTTCTGTAATACTTAAAAGCCATTAAAATCTTTTGAAATGTTTTAAAATCATATGAAATCTGATCAAAGTATTGTAATTAATGGTATGTATAAAAAAAAGGTATGAGAAAGAAACGAATTGCCGTACATTTTTGCATGTCATTTCAATAATTCAATTTGTATTATAATTTCTTCACGCACCCCTAAGTTTGATAAAAGGGTGTTTTCGTATTTCCAGTGGACATAGCCAATCACCATCGGAAGGAAGAGATTGGCTTGAATCGATAAAAGAAAAGTGGTGACTGGCAAAGTTTTGCCAAATACGAAACTCTCTCTCTCTCACACACACACACGCTTTCTCTCTCCCTCTCTCTGAAAAGTCTAGTTTCATTCGATATTGGAAACTTTGCCTTCAGATACTACAAGTATGCTGCAATCGTGACTGAAGGCCGTGCATCCGGATTCCATTTAATAAAGGATGCGCAATGATTTAAGCCAAAACCAGTCGACCGAAAAGGTGCAATAAATAGGGGTAGAGCAATACGTGCCCGGAATTCGCTTCTCGTATCATTTTCTAGGGGCGGAATGACGCGCTGCGGACCTTCAGAAACCAAATAGATTTTCCTCAATGATTAAGGGTGCGGGCGCCGCACCGTCATTCACGCAAAGTGGAACGATCCTCGGATGATATGTTATGTATATGTCAGAGTACGTGCTCATCTTTACCATTCAATGGTCTCCGTCGTCTCTGTCGTCTTTATTCTTAATTCACATTTTGAGTTCCTTCGGAATTCCACAAATCGATTGCTCCACATTGATCTTTATCACGTCACCCTAAAAGCATTCATAAATCTGGTTTAAGTATATATATGGCATCTGGGTTAATTGCATTACAATCATTTTTGGCGTTTTCATCCGAAGCATAATATAAGCACTTTTTCTCATTTTATAAAGAATTATTATATCGTAATTAAATGCAATATGCAAAGAGATCGTTTTTTAAACCCAAACCGATCTGCTTGATAGTTTCTGACATCAACGTTCTCAGTGTGCCTTATGACTCGCAAAACAGTTTTTTGAAAGAGCAAATTAATATCAAGATAATTGTCCGATTAGATTGAAGATTTGTATAGAAATTCACCGTACTTGACTAGATTCGGTCGTATTTTAACTTGTTCTTAATTAATCCGTGTCACCAAACTTTACCAAAAGTTGACCAAAATATGTAAAGTTAAATATACCTGCTTTCATTGAGAAACAAAAAGAAATGAGGATTTAAGAGAATTCTTCATCGAATTACTATTTGGAATTAGCTTCGCGGTTACAGAAATATCTTTGAAGTAGGTACTTTACAGGTTTTAGGTGTAATATATGAAAATTTTGTAGATTTAGCATAGATGTTTTGTATAATATATTATTTAGCCTTTTCCCAGGGTGCACTATGGAGAGATAATCTATTGTGTACAAAAATAATTACAACCTTAATAAACCATATTTTCATACATGACAACCGCACAGAAACAGTTAATGGATTTAGAAAAATGGAAATCAGACTATAGGCGCACCAAATCTTATTCCCGTTTTTCTGAGGTGTTATAAACTCTTTGAAATACACAAAAGGAACTGCAAAGGAAGATTGGTCAAAGAACCGGGTGATCCTTGGATACTAACGCTATCTTCGATTTCCCCTGACTAACCTTGTAATGAAAAAAATTTATTAGAGATACTGCACTACCTCTAGTGCGTGGCGTGTCATCTGCACTTTAAAAAGAAGATGGCCGCACTTTACTAAATACGAGGTTTGAGGTTATGTTTACATAGGCGGCCATCTTTTTTTAAAAGTGAAGATGGCACGCCACGCTCGGGAAGTTTTGAACTATACGTAAGTGTGATTTTGCACATGTGTGTGTGTGTGTGAACTTCTGGCAACAGAAAAGTGACCGTTTTCAGTTCCACTAGTTTGCTCTCCATATGTCTATTCTCCATGGTCATCACAATAAAGGGCAACTGCAGCGCCGTTTTAAGTTAGCAGCTATACTTTTTTGTAGAGTAACTGCTATCCCACTACTGGAAGGAGCGCTGTATTCCTTCGACAAAAGTCAACTGCTCTACCAAAAAGGGACAGCTGCTCTCCCACAGAGGGCATGCAGTGTACCCAAATGTAAGTCGCGTAACTCTCGGTCAGTTTAACGCAACATCTCTACCGGTAAGGACAGCCTCTGCACCAAATTGTTTTCAGTGTAGATAAACTGAAGCAGCTTACCACTTGGCACATTTCAATTGGAGCAAACAAGGTCGTATACAGAGGTATATATATATATATATATATATATTATATATAATATTATGTATGAATACATAAACAAGGGAGTATGTAAGAATTTTCTGTTCACAGGCAAAGTCAAAAATTTAATATGCGTTCAGATTCAATTGCGACATGCCTCTTCCAAGGTTTACAATCTGTGGACAGAGTATCAAGACAAAACTAATCCTATAAAATCTTAGTACTGCCAGTGTAAGACAGGTGCACGCACAGTCGGATCTTGTGCTCACATTGCTACAGTCGTTTAGTACTTAGCACACTATTGTTATAACGGTCCATCCTCGAAGTGAATAAGTTAGTAACACCTTTTCTCGAAGACAGACAGCATAAATTCTGTCAATGGACGCAACTGCATATAGTGGCGCTGTCATGTTTTTCAAAATGCCTCGGTGATTGGAGCGCCACCATGCGGATTAGTTCAATTTCCACTAGAATCTCGGGATCATGGATGTAAGAATATATGGATGGAACCCAAGCCTGCAGGATCTACCGAAATAAGTAAGGGGGAAGATAGAAATGTTGGAGAGCGGCCATATTTCTTGAGGATATTTCTTATCTCTCTATAGGAAACTCAACAAATCAGCCAATCAGAGGCCTAAAAATCTCCTCAAGCAATATGACCGTTCCAGACCCCCTCTACAGCTTAATTTGTTTGTCCTCCTCGCCGAGGTTGGGTCTTTGTGCTACAGTCATATATGTTGTAACTGTATGGATGTGCCCTGATATTGACACATCCCTGCGTATAGAGAACTCGCCGTACTAGACCCAGTCGTGACTACTCGCTGCGTGCGATAGAGTAGGGGTACGCGGGTACCTTGGCGCGGTAGCCACGCCCCGCTTACAGTGAGCTTCCGCCAGAGCCCATACAGACAGCTCTGCGAGTCACCTTTTCTCGCAACCAACGTTCCCGAAACAGTGGACATAAGCGACTCCTCAGACCAGAATCGGCATCCAGTCTCGGATCGCAATTCTTCAGTTGCAATCCTTTTTGGGGTGGTTTCCCTCCAATCAGCCACAACGGACTCTTCTCGTCTGCCTGCCTTCCTGGTTCTCGGTTGTTATCATCGCTGGATTTCATGAGTATAGATTTCAATAAGATACTGCGTACGCTATACCAAGCTGCGCGGTGTTTCCTCTTTGCGAATATATTTTGTTTCTCGCTATTTTGATTATATTGAGTTCTACGTACGCTATATCTAGCTGCGGAAACTCATCGCTATTGAAAAAGACTCTGTGTACACTATACCAAGCTGCGGAGGTATTTCGGTTGAATCTTACATTTATCAGTTCTTTTGAGTAATTGCGTCAAGAATTATATTTTGAATTGTCGAATTACTACTATTTATTAAAACTGACTAAGTGCTCGTTTTGATAAGGACTTATAAAATTTGCGTGCTTGAATCTTGTTTCGAGATTAACATTGTATACTCGAAACTTAGAAATTTTCGTATAAACGAAATCGGGTTTATTTCGTGACTTACGCTACAGTCGAAATTTGCGAACATATTAAATCTCTTATATTTGAACGTTATTTATTTGCTATACGCGGTAAAGTAAAAACTTGTGAACTACTGAGTTATTCTTAATAAATTTGTACTGACGAATATACTCAGAATTTGAATCTAACTTCGTAATACGGCAAAGATCCAGAAACTCTCAAAATATTTTACTAAATTTGGTAACCTGGTTGATATGCAATTACGGTTAACGAATTGCGGCTTGAAATTTGAATCATTGAAAATTGTATTCGCGTAAACTTAAGAATCCATTTGTAAAATATTGGTTAAATTTTACCAGCAACTCACGTGGTTACGATGAACTAACTTAGTTTATGTCGAGTCAGGAACTGGAAAGCATAACTTTGGATTATATCGAGTCATTCCATGCCACTCCATTCACTCCTTCAGGTCTAGAACTTAAGATAACGTTCAGAGTTGGCAATCAGTTTATTTATTTAATAAATTAAAAAAAAACCTTGTTCTCTAATTTTCTCTTAAAATAGTAGAAACAGACTTAAATACTCATCCAGCCATACTCGAAAATGTTACAATGTATTCTTACATTCAAGCTCGGGGTACTAAGCAAATCAAAAATGTGAGAGCGATACATAGGTTGCTTATACATAAATCACATTTTAATCATCTTGTGATCATCTGTTTTACCCCAAGAGTTAATTCGTCTCCAGACGCTTCAGTTGTCCAGGGCTTAGGTATTTTGAAAGACGAATAATTGTTAAGTAACAATAATATAGAAATCAGTTATTCCTCTACCACTTTTACATTGCTAAGTTAAGAAGCTAGTAATGAATACGGGGTAGCGAATGTGTCTGCGTATATATATGGTAAACTGGCCTCGGTATGTCGGAAAAGTTACAGTATTTATTTAACGGAAACGGAATGTACGGAGATCGGAAATAAGTGTTACCCGGTTCGTAGTAACTGAGACTGCACGGAAAGTCAATGATAGGTGGCCTTAAACATTGCTATTCTTACGACTTTTGGATTGGCAATAACGGGTGCGCCTGAAAATTGATAATCCTTATCGGAGAGAAGAACTTGTAGGAATGGCAAGCATAGATGTACCTAAATCTTGCGATTCCTGACAACTTTGACTATGACAGGTGCTCCTAAGCATAGCAAAAGTCCCTGTCAGTTTCATCGGACGAAAGGTGGCCGCACTAGTCGGTCAGTTGCGTTCGACTAGACGAGAGTCGAGACTGAGGTCTGAGCGACTGAGCGACGAGCGTCGTGCAGCTGGATTTATACGCTCGAATTCAAGATGGCTGACGGTACGCTAGCGGTGGGGGTATAGTGGGGATACAGACTAGCTAGGCTCGCTAACTGTACAGTGGGTCTAGTCTAGAGACAGTGTGGCAACCGAGCTTGACTTTGGTTTGACCTTGCTTGAAAACAGGTACCTCGTGCTGATTGGCTCCGCCATAGTTAAGGCCCTTCCGCCACATATAGGCTACATATATATCAGGCCTGCACAGCAAGGGAAAATTCTAGTGAATTTCTAGTAAGTTACTAGCCATCTCCACAATTTCCAGATGTGCCGTTTCCACCTCCACCGCCGT
>JAUEJJ010010556.1:2834-15748 GCA_032164275.1 Synergus coniferae | reverse complement strand
TCAATATGCAACATCAGCAAGTACATTATAACTTCTTGATTCATGTAATACTTTTATTACATTACAATCATAAAAAATTCTTGGAATAAGAAAATTATATATTCAATCTGATAATACATTTACTCAGTTTAAGAAAATGTACACTTGTTCCATACGAATCGTCTCAATAATTTATTTTCTTGGACCAATCTCATATGACATGGTATTGTTCGTATGTAAAATGACCATATTCTTGATCCAAGAATTTGTTTCTTGAACCAAATATTTCTTTTTTTCCATATATTTGATTCTGGGTAAGCAACATTTCTTGACAGCTTACTTTATGCTTATAGATTGAATTTCTGCACAGAAAATATAATAAATAGATACTCGAAACGAATAAATCGTATATCGAATCGTGCCCTTTTGTGAAAATATGTCTTTTTAAAGGCGTATTTTTACTTATTTGAAAGAGCAATTCATTGAATTTCCTTTAGTTGATTGCATTCATGATATTTCAAAGATGTTCCGCCGATCTAATCCATTAAAATCTACTGCTTACGTGAATGTTTGTAGTAGGGTGAGTTGTGTAAAGAGTTGGGGGAGAGATACAAGCAATGGAAACCCTTAAGGGGAACACATAAGAATCTTATAAGAAGTAAACTAACATTTTTCTCAATCGTGTCACAAATAAATTATTGACATGAATTAAAATGATTTAGACCATAGAAAAAAATGATATTGCTTCGTATTCAAAAGCGTTGTTAATTTGATGACTGTGGAATTATTTAGTATTGTTTTGTGTTTACTTTGAGCTAAAGGGAATTATTTTGAAGTGAATTGAAATGTCAAAAGTAGAATACGACATTGTTTTAGATTCAAAACGTTGTAACCTTAATCTTTGAAATCAATTTAATTCATTTCATTGCACACCTTCTTATCGGGTAAAAGAGTTGAAAGTTTCTTTTTTTTTCTCTGCTGGAAATTGCCATAAATGCTTCAAAAATAATGACAGATTACTGGTGTGCATATACTTATTTGTTGATTTACAACGAATGTGCAAATGTTATCATTTATATTGATTTTCTAGGTTTATTAGACGATTTATTCCAAAATCTATATCAGTGCTCAACAAGCACGAATCAAAATATCTGAAATACATCAAACCAAACATTACCTGCCAAGTGATAAATAACTCGAGTGGTATTATCCTACTTCATTAATTTATAAATAAACTGTTTTCGAAATTATAAACATATTTATGTATACAAACGTACTTTAGTGCTCCGTGCGTCATAGGCACGTCTGATGCTGGAGACTCGACCTACGGCAAGTGGCGGACTCTATACTGACTGGCGGGAGTATTGCCAGTATTCAAAATGCAGAATCGTCCTTCCTTCCTTCCTTCCTTCTAATAATAATATAACCCTTAGACATCCCTCCTTCTTAAGGCCCTTGCTGTTCGAGAATGGCTTGGTCCTTGGTCGAAGTGGCTCGAGGTTTACATGTACAAATTTATTCGAAGAGAATTAATGTCTAATACAGTCCACACTATGAGTAGTACCTATATGAGTAGTGCAGCTCCCCTACTTTTACGATGGAGCTCGCTCGAACACTACCCCCACTCTGAGCCACTTGGGAATTTGATATCCGACTCCATGAGTAGTGCCTCGAACGAGATGGTTAGATTTAGAGGTTTTTATTGCAGAAAAAATACTTACTCGCGCGGCACTATTCATGCGGAGAGATTCTTTTCCTTCACGGCGAGCGAGGCTGGGATGGTGAGGATTTACAATTTCTCGGAATCATATTCCCCTATTCCCCCAAAAGCGGCACTACTAATAGGATTGAAAGCCTCTATTTTTACTCGATGTACGGGTTTGAGATGGAAAACTCTTCAATAACCCATTTCATTATCAAGAATATCACGGCTTTGTTGCAGACTCTGACTCTTAGATGGCGCTGAAATTCGGGTTTGTCGGCTACTGGAAAACTTGATACAATCCAAGTCGGATCTCCCAACGGACGATTTACGTACCCCCTCTTTTCCCAGTTGCATTGCAAGTGGGTAAAGAGGAGATACGGAAATCGTCTGGCGTGCCAGCATCCGATTCATTTGTAGAGCCACCTTTATGCTAAATCCATATATACACCAAACTTAACCTAACCTGGTGCGAGCGCCATACGCATCATGTCTATCGCAAACACAAACGCGATTCCGACTTTTTCTTTCTGCAGCGTTTCGCATGTAGTCGCTCGTGTGTTTGTTACGCGCGCAATCATTTTTATGCGCGTAACCAGACTTAGAGTAAATCTGTAGATTCAGCATAAAGGTGTCCCCACAAATGATAGGAAATATTGCACGCGGAAGATTTGCGTGTCCCCCTTTGCCGAGTTGCAATGCGAAGTCGAACAGGGGGAACGGAGTTGCGACTTCGCATCGCAACTCGGAAAAGAGGGGGTACGTAAATCATCGTAACGTTGCCATTTTTTTTTCTAATATAGAGGGAACCCTTGTCTTTTTCAGAGTATGAAAACGAGCTCCTATTTTTTATTCTATTTACTCTGATTCCGGCAGTTTAAGGGTAATGGGTGCTATTTATGCTAAGCACTACAAGGCTGTGGTTTTCGTGTACACACGCGCGATTAAAGCCCAAATATTGAATATTTTTGGACTTTAATCAAGTTAAAGCTTTGAAAAAACCGGCCCTGCAATTTAAATCAGCTGTCTAGACAAATTAGAAAAAGTGGACGTCTTTCCCGAGAGAATACGCCAAAAGTCTTGTCCAAAGCATGCCTCGTAGATTCCAGGAAATTATCGATGCTGAAGGAGTCTGAACGTCTTACTGATGGGACTCCGAAAACGGCAAGGGTTCCCTCTATATTAAAACAAAAATGGCAATGCTACTACCACCTACGGATAAATGTCGCTACGCTCTTTGGTATGTGATAGACCGTAATTGTAATAGGGAAAACATAGTCACTGTGTCTGATGACGATTCCCCGCCGCAATATCGAAGTTTCGCTGAATACTTCTTTGATGTGGCACAGTCTGAATATATTTATCAGGATTTGTTGTAAATGATGTACAGTACCCTGCATAAACGCCTTTCCTGTGAAGTTGGGTGATTATACGTTTTTCAATGCGAAATCAAGTTATCACCTAACTTTACAGGGGAAGGCATTTATGCAGGGCTCTGTACTTCTATGTTTATTTCGTCTTATTTGCTCCTACGTATCATTAGCAGAGTTGGAATACCCATTTAGAATACTCCCTTCATCTCTTGTGCTACAATTGACTTATCTCTCTCGCTCAAGCATCATCCCCTTCATTTAATGTGCTGTGCCAGCTGAAGTCACAACAGAAACTAATTATTACAGTCAAGTTCGGTTCGCTATGTTCGCTAGCCTGGCACTGAACAAAATTTTACCATACTTTATTTATTCTTAGACATCATATACTATTAATATTACTAATATTCTATTACAATCTATTCAATAATAAAATAAGTGATCTTTTAGACCGTGTCGAACTGAAATTTACAGCTCCATTGAAGAGATGTTAAATTGAATGAAAGGTTTTCGTATGATATAGAGAAATTGCATATTGCATTCTGGTCACACTTCGTACGCTGTTCCAGGTGATGGCATATATCGAAAGGGTGGCCATCGAAATAGCCTAGAATTTCGTACAGTCCCTACTAACGATCGCATACAAATTCCTTCCCGTATCTAAATAGAAGGTATGGAAGAGTTTTCCGCCGAGGGATGATTGGCTGCAAGTCTCTCGGGAGAATCCGATGAAATCCCTCCAAAGTCTCTTGAGACGTCGAGTGGATTCAAGGGAGAAGATGGGAAAGAAGGTTGGCTACTCGTTAACGAGCACTCGAGAAGCGTAGATCGGATTTTCTAGATAAAGTGTACTTTTCAGGAATAAGTTTGCACTTTTTTTCTGTTATATTGTATACTGGTGATGATTTTAATTTCATACGTGTTTTTCCAATGTTGCATAGTGTTACATAACGATAAGAGATACTCAATTGTCTCAAACACTGAGAGTTTCATTCTATTTTTTGTTTTTATCGTCTCGCCTAATCTCACCAAGACTAGCTAGGTCTAGAAGACGCCAGATCTGGGCCAGATCTGACATCAGACTACCATAAAATTTGTCCACTAGGGCTACAACAGTGATTTATTTCTAGTGTACAGTTTTGATATACTTTTGCCGTACCTCTGGTAGTGGAACAGACTGTAATTTTAATCAAAGAATTTTTCTATATTATGACGAGGATACCAAAATTTGCAACAATTGAAGCGGCAGCTATTTCGTATTTCCAGCTAATTAATGATGTCGGGAAGCGTACAGGTATTTAAATACGTACTCGTACCTACGTTGCCTGCACAATTGCACACGTGCCGGAATTTGGACATATTTTGTCGTACATATGTGTGCTGTGCTTACGACTCGAGCGACGAAGATACGAGGATGCGAAGATAGGAACAGTGCATACATGCACCGAGTAACGGGGGTTGGCAGCTGGCTCTGCGATAACAATACCCGTGGCGCTCGTATAGCAGTCAGTTTCTATGTACACGTGTATCTGGTTATGTGGTAGTATGGTACTTGTGCTATGGTACGACTACTGGTTCTAAAATCTCAAGCTGCCCTGCGGCATTTCGATTGTCCCTCGTTTCCCATTTTTCCTCAAGAAAATAATATAAAAAGGAAACAAAAGACTTTCATTTTGTAAGATTGGAATTCTAGTACTACTCAGAAGTCAAGCTGAAAAACTTATAAATCTACCCTGACAAACAGAGTGATTTCATTATTTCACTTTGTATGATGATGATGATGATGATGATGATGATGATGATAATGAAAAATATATTTTTAAATGTCAAAGAATCTGCATTTTAAATGTCTTTCATCATTGAAGTTTCTCTAGCGTATGAAAGATGAGAATGCGGAACAATAAACGAATATTGTGGAGAAAAAATAATAAATATGTATACACGTTGAATACTTTTTGTTGTTCAATCTTCTCCACGTTACCGGTAAAAATTAACGCAATACCGTCACAGTTACTTTTTTCAAAATAATAACAAGTTACCGTTACTGTTATCCAAAATAAGTAATAGAAACCGTAACTTTACGGAAAAGAAATGTGCATTGAATCAAGTCGGCGTAATTACTTGACCGATTTTACTTGAGAGAAGTCATTCTTTTCTATGTGCTAGGACTCGATTTTCTTGAATCAAGAAAATAATGAAATCAGTGAAATTATTTGTTTCAAGAATATATTTATTTCAAGCAAATAACTACTACTCTATCTAAGAATACATTTTCTCAGATCAAGAAAATATGCGCTTGTTCCAAGCATATGGTACCAAGTACTTATTTTCTTGCAACAATTCAGTATTCTATTGTTCCCATTCGTGCCGATCCTTGACTTGAACCAAGTACAATTTACTTGATCCGAGAACATTTCGTTTTCCGTATTGATTAAAAGTGAGGCGTTACTTTTAAACACTGACCTTTTTTATATTCATTAATCCTTAATGTAAATAATAGTACATTTCGATACTAGTGCGAAAATATTATTTTGGCCTTGGGTGAATGTTGACGCACGAGGGAAGCAAGTGTGAAAAGGTCACACAAGGCTGAAATCACATTCTCAAACGTCTATCGAACCGTATTTTTTGACACGACGTGTGCGAAGCTTGATTTAACATACGCTTTTTTGACCTATAGCGTGTGCGAAATCGAGTTTCGCGCACGGAGTGTCAAAAAAACTATTTTGTGATTGATGAGCCATATGAAAATTTTGGGACATTGAAAATGTGATATATATATATATATATATATATATATATATATATATATGTATATAAAATCAATATAAACCCAAAAGGATATAACGTTGAAGAAATATGAGAATATGAAACAGAACTTACGACATTTAATCAAACCCAGTATATAATTAAAATCGTCATTTCTCCAAATACATTACGAGTAATTATAGCAATATTACAGGGACCCACTAATTGATGGATATGTACATTTTTCATAAAAATATTTCTTTTTTAAAATCAATCTCGTTTCAATGCATAAAAATGTATATTTTTTTCTAATAAATTGGAATTGAGAAAAAAATTTTGGGCAAGCACTCTACTAACTAACTCTTGAACGGAACCCAATAAGACCGCCTAGAACATGACACCAGAGACTACACTAAATTTGTCTACATATATGTATATACCATAAACGATAAATCTACAGTACATTTGTACGTACACTAGGTTACATCGATTTGTGCTCTTCCCGCTAACTATCAGCTTCCCTTTTCAATTCATTTTTTCACATATAAATTATTGTATATGTTTTTCCTAACAACATCTCAAATAAGCTCGCACTAAAGTAGCGAGTATGAGACAAATTAGTGCTGATAAGTACAACTTTTTCTTAAAATTTTTGACAACTCCTTGTAGGACTTTGTTTCGTAAAATATCAAGAAAGTTTACAAATATTTCTAAAGAATAGAACACAAGTATCAAAAGAATCCCAAAAATGTCCCAATTTTTTCAAACATTTGTGGGACTTTTTTGGTGCTTATTCCCTACTTTTTAGAACCTTTTTTAAAGGAATAATTTAATGCTTATGTCCTATTTTTAGGACATTTTTGGAACTTTTTTTGTAATTGTGTCCTACCTTTCAAGACTTTTCTTGATATTTATGTCCTATTCTTTAAGAAATTTTTCGTACTTTCTTACATCCTACTTTTGAGGACTTTTGTTTGAAACTTTTGTCTTTCTTTGTAGAAATTTTTAGGCAGTTATATCCTATTTACTTATATTAGGACATTTTTGAGACTATTTTGGACGTTTTTTGCTACTTATCTATGATAATACCTCGACGCGATTAATTATTATTACTATTATTATTATTATTATTATTGTTATTATTAATGAAATGCGTGCGAGTTATAGTTTTTTGTTTCTTCTGTAAAAGTAGAACTTTGACACTTTTGGCCTTACGTACTAACTCCCTTAATTTGATTTTGTTGCTTTCACCTGAGATCATAAGAAGTAAATTCCAATTTGTCTTAAATAAGTCGTGGAAGTTGGTAGGGTATAAGTCTTATCACATATATCTCGATTTGAGACGACATAACCTAAACTTTCCACGTTCGTGGAGTGTAGCAGATCGAAATGAATACTGGTGTACGGAAAAGTTATGTAGGAGTAGAAGAGTCGATAAAGCTTCTCTATTCGGATTCAACTGCACGTTCATCCGATATAAATCAAATGCAAGATCAATCGATTCCTCGTGTTCTTCTACTTTCTCATAAAGTGCCTCAAGAGAAACAGCGAGCAAAAGAAGAAAAGAGAGACAAAGAAGAAAAGATGAAATGATGGAAGAGACGCTGAAGAAAGAATGGGCCGTTGCGTTGGGTTGGGTTGGGTGCGAGAGCTTTATTATCCGCGCGTGCCGAGTAACGGCCGCTCTTGACGAAACCAATCGATCCGTCATGGCATCAGCCTGTAATCCCATAAAATATCTGGTAATGATATTCATATATATCGAGCCTAGTCACAAAAGTCGTACGACGAATGTCAATGTGAGTGCCATTGCTACTGCCGCCGGCGCTGCCGCCGCGCGCCGCCGACGCCGATCGCGACAGCCGCGCAACTATGAAAATGAGTCATTGCTTCTGAGGTATGACACTGAATAACTGTTGAGGGTGCAACCGGGTCCAACGAGCATTATGCACCCCTACAAAACACTTCCCTGATTCTGGATGATCAGCGCTTGGGGACCACATCCCTACTGCCTTCTACGCCATAATGAAATATTGCCCGCAGGCAGAATTTGACTGATGCAAAGTGGACAGACAAAAATGCGCTTGCCCCAATATTATAAAACATAAAACAACGACCGACATCGAGATCGCCCAACGTGGATAAAAATTCATTCCAATTTGTTGATGTTTTACCTTTACCGCAAGAACCGAAAACAACCCAAATTTAAAACTTGTGGAAAACGCAAAAAATTACATGCAATTTACGAGTAGATTTACACTGAGAAACATTTTGTTATACTTTGTAATAAAAATTAGCCTAGATTTTACTATCTGAACTTTACAATGAGGGGCAAAAAGAAAATTTTAATAATATTATAATAACTAATTTCAATGCTTGCAGAATTATAAAATATGATAGAATAAAAACTATAACTATTGCAGTATTTGCAAACAACTGTATTAAGATTGAGGGACCGTGAACACCGAATTACTAAAGGGTTAGAGAAACGTGCTACAGTCAGAAAAGCCAAAAAAAAAAACATGTATCGCAAGCTTTGAAGGGATTACTTCACACAAGCCTACATATTCTAGTCTACACATATTATTCTATCAAACTCGAAACGGAATGTATACATACTATTACATTAAACATAATTTTATATTTATTTAAATTAGAATAATTATACATATACACTAGACTCCGGAGGTAAAGCTTGCTAACACCACTCGTGTTACCGCTTCTTAGAATTGACGCTAATATAGTAGGTAAGAGGTAACTTGGGGCAGGGAGACGGACGTCTCGAACTCAGTCTCAGCGCTGCGCGTCTCTTTTCCCTGCCCCACGGAACCCCTTATCTACTACACTCATTCTCCGAATCTGTGCCGGCCGTGGGTCTGGGCAGCACAGAATGGAAGCGTGGATTCAGGTAAAAACTCAAGATCGTAGATAAGTAGTACACTTTTATGTTTTATGCGTAGAAAAGTCGCCTAGTGAGTCACCACAGTGGTCGCCACGTAAACAACTTCTCTACGCCACTGGCTCTTCGAGCGAACGAGCTCATCGAAGGTATATATAGGCACCCTTGGGAAGCTGCGGGGGGGGGGGGCAACCATGAACTCTGCAAATAACTCACGGGCACAGATTCGGAGAATGAGTGTATATGTATATGTATTAGCGGTCAACTCACTCGCAATAACGAACGACCAACCAAACCTAGCGGTAACACGGAAGTCTAGTGTATATATATGGTTGGGTCAGCCATATTATGGAACACCCATATCCAATAGTTGCTGCAACCAAATTGAATGGTTGCGCTAACTAAACTTTGACTGTAGCAGCCATAGAATATGGGTAGAAAATGTCTATAATACATATGGTATTCTTACAGACAATAGTAATTTCTCCTACATATTTAATCTATTATTTTATTTAAAATACTTATTACTTGTATTCTTTTTATACAATTTATTAGTTTCTCTAATAATTTTTCCAAACTCAGATTTTACTACAGAAAATAATGAAACTTGCTATTATCACATAGGAAACCTTATAAAAATAGTATAACTTATTACTCATGTAAAAAAATGTGAAAATTTATGTCTTTTGTTCCACTGTGCTATCTACGTATTTTAGTATTTTTCTAACAGAGAGTTTCACGTTGTAACTACGTAGGAAACAATACATTATTTAAATCAAAGAAACGTCAATTAAAAAATGGTTATTCACTTTATTCGCATTTCCTTTTACTTATTATTATCTTTCAATCAATATTGATTTAATTCATTCATTCATTATTACCTCATTATTACCTTTCACTTCATTTTCAGAAATTGTAAAGAATTCTAGCGAATGTTTTTGATTATATAGAATTTTAGAGATTTTTATGGAATTTTTGATATTTTTGTTGAATTTTAGATAACTCTAGTGAATTTTTAGATATACCTATAATAGAAAATGCTATGAATTTTTTTTTATATCTAGGAAATTATAGGTATAGAGAATTCTAAGAAAACCTATAAATTCAAGGTAATTCTAGGGAATTTTATGGAAATAAAACAATTCTAGGGATTTAAAATTATTTTAAAAATACATAATTAATACTTTTCTTAAGTGTATCCATTATTAAAAGCAACATTCTCCAAGTTTAAATTAATGAAATACAAGATTTCCAAAATTCAAATTCTTTAAATCTAGTGTTTTATATAATATCGTAAATAATTTTACAAATAAAGAAGGATTCAAAAACAAACATGTAATTTTATATTTTATATTTTGTATTGTATTTCAATTCCAAAATAAATAAAAAGATCTTCAAACAACAAATAAGAACATTTGTCAGGAATAATATTAGTCTAGCAAAATTCTCCATCCTAGCGCAAGTTACATATTTTATTGTGACAATGAAAAAATGTGTTTAACTTGAAAAATTAGTATATTATTTTTCATAACATCTATTGAAAATTCGACTTTCAATGCCTTCTCTACCTGAAACCATCAATTGTTTTTTACTTTCAACCCTAGAGTTGAAACTCTTACTTTCGCCCCACTGTGAAGGCATCGAAATTGAAAGTTCGACTTTCGATGCCTTCACAGCGGGGCGAAAGTAACATTTTCAACTCTAGGGTTGAAAGTAAATACAATTGATGGTTTTTACATAGTTTATGATTCGTTAACTAATTACTTACTTAAAAATCAGGAAACAAAATCCCCCCATTTGTCGACCAAATCAAATGAATGGTTTTAAAAGTCTAAGGCACAAACTATCCCAAAGCATACGATACATATTGAAAGATTTTATCTCTTTGAGGGAGCTGATGTGTACAATTTTCAAGATTGTCAATTTCACCACTCGAAGAGAACCAGAGAACCTTTCAATACGGCAGTTTGACACGTCAATGCCTTATCTTTGATTCCTCACTTTCTCCCATTTGAGACAAATGAGTGGCTCTAACAATGAGAGATAAATTCGTTTTCTGAACAAAGGTCAACAGTGGTCATTACGAATTCGGATTTGGGGTCGATTACATCAGTTTTCCTATTTTCCATTTCCTACTTCACACTTTTCATTTCTTATTACAAGTTTTTCTTTACACCAAAAAAAGAGGAACTATTAAAATTAACTAGTTGCTTTGTAGTTAAATTTAATTATAGCTTATTTAACTCAATTTTATACTCGAGAAAATAATAAAAATGATACATAAAATTTAGTAAAATATCGTTTGAAAATGGTTTTATGGCACCCATTCATACTCGTATTGGTACACCGAGTTTAGTATAGTCATAACAGTCTCTAATACAAGAAGAAGTGGAAGAAGAAGAAGAAGACAAATTAGAACATAATAATATGTAAAATATTGTATACGAAATATTATGAACCTCCATTCCAAAAATTAACAGTATGAGAAATTGAAACATTTATTGTCGTTTTCCGGTTAATCCCATTTTCAATCAAACACGGCACAAGTAGCTTATAAAGTCAGCTATGCTTCAAACATTATTGATGTGAATAGCCGAGAGGCTTTATGCGTCAGAAATTCACTCTGCAGTGATTGTATGTAATTGTTTTGAATCATGGGACACTTAAATAAGTGGGCATAAATAAGTTGAAAGTCAAATCTTAATTTTAGTGGAATGAAGTGATTTTTCATATAGTGGTTTTCAAATTCCCATATTCTTTGTTTCTCAATTTGAAAAGATTTTTTTCATTATTTCGAATAAAAAATGTTTACTATTAACTTTACCTGTTGAAAAATACTATACTAATTTTTCACACCAAACCCTTTTTTCCCCACTTTTAAATGATATTATACTAAATTTTAAATTAGTTATATAATTTTCTCCAATAATAAATGTCTTTTAGTGCAAGAATCTCATTCAAAAAACTTTAATTTACAATAATAAAAAAAATTATGTCATTTCATAAAATGTCATTTAAAGTAAGGCGAAACAAATGTTTTATATTCATGGAAGTTTTGTATTTGTATTATGAATCACAATTAAGTATATTTGTTGTCACACCATTTGAATACTTTCAGGAGGATCAAATCTGATTGTGGAAACGATTATTAGGGCTTTTCAAGTTTAGTTCTGAAACACATAATTCTGGTACAATTCGTCAGTCGGACAAAGGATACAATTTGTCGGTAAAGTGCGGAGCATGCTCGCCTCATTTATTCGACGTAAAATTACGTACCCTACGAAATTGGAACATCTGTCGTGCGGGAGTCTAAATCTGACTCAGGAGAATATCGCTGACGTAGTCCAAATCTGGGGTTTACTAATAAACGTAATCTCTGTCAATTTTGTGTCTTTTCAACTTAAATCTTTTTTATGAAGTAAGCAATTTAAACTATAATTGTATAATTTAATGTTATGTTGAAAACCCTTTTTCAACGCTTGAAAATTAAATAAAACAACGTCAATGGACATTACTTAATTAATTTTGCTTCCTCATAGAGGAAGCTTTGTAGTGGTGACAAAATCCATTTTCCAAAAACAGTTTTTTTGGATAAATTTTAAATGGAATATATCTAGTATGATGTCCTGAAAAATTGTCCGGATGTGTGTGCCTGTGTATGTGTGTGTGTGTGTGTGTGTGTCACGCTTTTTTTGTTTCTACTAAATATATCTCAGGAGCATGTATATAAAAATTGATGGGCACACTTATTCCACCCTATATAATAACCTTGATTCTATCACAAGGGTTTAACAAAATATCTAATTTTACAAGTTTTATGTACTTTTAAAATTTTTGTAAAATTACTTTTTCGACTGTAACTTCTTAAATAATCAAAATTCAAAGCTGATGTAAGGAAAATACAGATCCTATATGATTAATGCATTTAATTGAAAAGTAGTAAAGTTATGGTTATTTATAATTTGAAAAATTAATGTTTCTATTATAATTTTTCAAGTAATCAAAAATCAAAGCTGACTTACGGAAAATAAAAGTTCGTTGTGTCGAAGTGAATCGATTGACCCATACGATTAATATTATACATTTAATTGAAATGTTAAAAAGTAATGGTTATTTATTTTGAAAAACTAATTTTTCAACTATAACTTTTCAAATTATCATAATTTTAACTGATGTAAGGATAACAAAGATTCTTTGCATTGAGAGGAATCAAATA
>JAUEJJ010010547.1:0-17668 GCA_032164275.1 Synergus coniferae | reverse complement strand
AATTACAATTTTTTCTTCAATTCCTATCATTATTTTTTAAAACTTTTTTTGCTGAAAGTTATTGTTACATGTATGTTAATCTATTGTAATATTTCCATAAGTATTTTTCAATCATAAGTATAATTTTTAAAATTATTTGTAAGATTATCCCATAAGACACAATGTTAAAATCGGGCTGAAGCGGAGCTGCACCGTCAGTCGGGATTACCAGGTACTACTAAGTGGGGGTCATATATTTACGGACATTCCAAATACAAAAATCAGCGAGTTGGATAGGGCTGGGCTGCACATGACCAAATAACCCCAGTGAATCAATTAAAATTCTTTAAATTCAAAAAATAAGGCATGAATCACGAAATCAGAGGTGGGAATAGAGCAGCTAGAGTTTGTGAGTTATGCGTAACTTGAACCATTATACGTATAATACGTATTTTACATATTATACATAAAAAATGTAATAAGGGTGCCGTCCCGTGTGGCCACAAAACGCAAAGCGTAAAATGAACAGCCAAATGAAGAACACCTTTAGCTTTCTGTTTTTTCAAAGATTTCCTGTAATTGGCTGTTCGTTTTGCGTTTTGTATTTTGCATTTTGTACCTAAATAGATTTCCACCTAAACGTAAAAAATGGTGGACGTTGACTAAGGATGTAGGATGATGAGTGGAAATACATCTGCAGAGGGTCTAGAGACAGTGTGGCAACCGAGCTTGACCTTCGTAAAAGGAGCGTGATTTTAGGTACCACTTACTGATTGGCTCCGCCATAGTTAGGGCCTTCCGCCACATATAGGGTATGTACATATATATGCGCATGCAAATATTCATAGATGTGTTCTTTTCATGTACAGGATCTGTGTTTTTGTCGTTGTTGTATAGTAAATCAGGTACCTAACCTAACCAGCAACATAACATGGCGAATCTGCCCTGACAATGGCGGCTTCCGTCTACAGAGGGTCTAGAAACAGTGTGGCAACCGAGTGGGAAGCTGCCATTTTTCCGGTAAGGTGCGCCATGTTATTTTGCAGGTTAGGTTAAGTACATGGTTTACTTACCCAAACACAGATTATGACTTATGTACATAAAATGCACACATATATGAATATACGCATGTGTATATATATATACAGCCTATATGTGACAGAAGGGCCCTAACTATGGTGGAGACAATCACCACGAGGTACCTGTTTTGAAGCAAAGTCAAACCAAAGTCAAGCTCGGTTGCTACACTGTCTCTAGACCCTCTGGCCTCTGTACACCTTATCCAGTGGCTGGAGCAATATGGATAGAAAAGGACAGAACGATCTTCGGGTTCAGACTTCAGGTACCGTTCAGTTCACGATTGTGCTCGAGCCCTAATAAGCCATACTATTTATCCCAGGTATTTTACTTGTTCATCCCTGGTCAATCACTTGGTCGTCAGGGTAACCTCTGTAGTTAAAAGATCTTCGTAGGAGTCCGTATAGTACAGTAGCCAGCTACACATTCACATATGCGCGTGCATATGCATACATATTTATCTGTATAAAAATATATATATGCAAAGTGACAGAAAAGCAAGTGAAGTTTACTTTGGAGTGTGTGTCCGGTATGGACCATGTGTTACTGTGTTACTCTGTTACTCTATTGCTGTCAGTGTGTGTTCCATTTCTACAGATTAAGTGATATTAGGTTTGAGTAAGCTTGAATAAATTACTTTAAATTCAGTTTTTTGATAAAAAGTTCAATAAACAGTATGAAATAAGAAAGTGAAAAGTGAAGTTTTTCCAAAATTTAATCGTTGGAAATATAGATCCCTCGCTACTTGTCAGCTACGTTCTTTCCGTCATTATTATTTTCATATCGTTCCCCATGGTTGATAACGACCGAAAAAAGTATTGAGACTTTTCTCCTTACTGTTTTCCTGCATACGTGTTCGGAAGGAAAAACTTTCTGACATTGTAATTGGCGTATCAAGATGGCGCATAATTTGACACCAAGCGTCAATTGTTCACTTGACGACATTGATTTAAACGCACTGAAGGTATGTATGTGTGCTAATGATGAAAATTATGCAAATTCTGCAAATGCCGCAGTCATATGCTGAAATCTTCAAAATCATCCTAATTATTGAAATTATCAAAGTTATTATTTTTCGCAAACTTACTAATGAAACATTCCAGGTGCAGAAGCTTTAAATCGCATGATTTAGCTTTGATTCTACGTTTATTATTCTTTTATTTTGCAACATGATATGGACTAAAATTTCATTTATTATTATAACAAATGTCGATTATTTCGATCATGACATCACCGACAACAACGACGACGACAACGACGACTTGCAATAAAACCTAAATATATTGCTTTCCTATCTTTTAGTATAAAGGGATACCTTGGAAAAATTTCACAATTTTATATATATATATATATGTGTGTGTGTGTGTGTGTGTGTGTGTGGATTAGAAGTGCTACATTACTTATTCCTATCACTGTACTCATTAGACGCGTTTGCGCATAAAATTTTCAATGTGTAATTGGAGGTTAAGTTGAATAAACTTTCAGCACGAAGTAATAAAGGAGACCAATCACCGTGCATTGAAAGTGGCCCCATTTCGGAGGGGGGCAGAAGTAGAATTTTCACACGCCAACTGACGCAAGCGCTTGTGCGGAAAATGTAGTAATTCCTACATTTTCCGCACAAGCGCTCACGTCAGTAGGCGTGTGAAAATTCTACTTTTATGCCATTTTATGTTCAAACTATCATAGGTGATTAGTCTTTTTATACTACTTCGTAACTTTCAAGTTGTTGGCGTAACGAAGATAAGATATTAAAATAATCACAAAAAATAGCGAAATTTGTAGAATGTCTCGATTTTTTCTACTCATTTTAAAATCAGCTTTTTGAAGCCGCAAAAAGTACACGGTTTGAAATTTGGCTTTGTCGAGGAGGGCCTCTCGATGACGTGGATGAGAGAGGGGTACTGACAATATTTTAATTAGGGTTGGAAAACCACAATGAAAAGTCGACTTTCGACTATTGGTCGATTTTTAAAGTCGATTAGTCAATGAAGAAAAACCGACTTTTTTCGACTTTCTCGGTTTTTTGCCAAATAGTCAAAAGTGATCCCAAAGGATTAAACTTAAAATCCTATAAATTTAATATTCACGTTTAGAACCTGTTAAAACTATTATAATTAGTAATCACATGAAAAGAATTCAAAGTTCAAGTATAATATGTAAACGATTTAATTTGAAGAATACTTGACAACAATTAAATTAAAGATCATATAATCACATTTTGATAATACTTATAACCTTTTAATTAGTATTCCTCTATTGAAACAATCCTCGATGGAATCCTCGTGTTATTTTCGGTTGGTGCACGGTGACATTTACGAGCTTGGTATTTGGTGGCATTTTTGAGTGGCTCTGTTTCATTTTTGGTGGCATTTGTGGGCATTGAGTGTATTCGTGTTCAAACTTGAAAAGTCGGTTTACTCGTGGTCGGGTTGGTGGTAGGTATATGTTGGTTAGAGGGAAGAAAGTCGACATGAAAAGTCGATTAGCAGTCGACTTCAGAGTTTGAAAGTCGACTATGAAAAAATCGACCTTGACGGGAAAAAGTCGACTTTACCAACCCTAATTTTAATATTAAAGAGAAAAAGGGTGGGCAATACTTACTTTTTTCCATGTCTATTTTTAACCAAAAAAAAAGCATAGCAATGTACTAGCGGAGTAATTCACTTACTATAAGAATTTTTACAATTCTTATTATGCGCCTAAAACCAGTTGACTTGCGAAAATCTCGTAAAAAAAAAATAGGTTGATAAATCGAGTATTGACAAGACGCTTCGAGAATTGCTTTGCAGACCTGACTGCTGTCTGCACTTCACACTGAGCCAGTGGCGCCAATGACGATTGGTGGAGACAGTGCATTCTATTAACGACCAAATTTCGAATGCATTGTTTCCACCAATCATCCCTGGTGACACTGCGAAGTGCAAACGGCAGTCAGATATACAAAATAGTTCTCTCCGAGCATTTTTCAATATGTCAATCGACGCGAATTATTAAGCTATTTTTTAATGTAATTTTCGTAAGTGTTCTGCTTTTCAGGCGCATGAAAAGAATTGTCGAAATTCTTAAGGTGCAGTCCCATGCCAGCAGAAAACGTCGACTTAAAGCAGAAACTCATGAGAGTGAAATAGACAAACAGATCTGTCTAACTCTGTCACTCTCATGAGTTTCTGCTTTACACCGACATGGGACTGCACCTTTATAGTGAGTGGATCATCCCGCGAGTGTAGTACTATACTTTTTTGTTAAAAAGGGACTTGGAAAAAATAAGTATTGCCCACACTTTTTCTCTTTCACATTAAAATATTGTTGGTACTCTTCTCTTACCCATGTCTCTACTAAACGACACTTCAAACCATGTATTTTTGCCACCTCAAAAAGCGGATTTTCAAATGAGTAGACAGAATGAAAGATTAGAGGCACTCTACATGGTTACATTATTTTCTCAAATGCTAATAGAATATTTTTTACTGTAATTATTATTATTTTACGGGGAGTCTGGTTCATTTAAGTCCCATAGCACTGAGGTTAGAAATCTATTGTACTATACCTTCATATTACAAACCCCGGTGAGACTCAAGTCATTTGCCCACGACGCGACAATCCTCAGTTAAAGTATCATTTAAGTCCTTTTGGGATCCGCTCCGCTGCGATACGCCACCTGGTGGCACAATTTGGAACGTTCAAAAGCAGGTAGATTTTGACATTTTGCATGGGCGGTCGCACAAAAATATAAATTTTAAATGAAATAACAATTCAAAAATAATTTTGAGTGTTACAAGATGAAACTGATAGTAAATACGGAACTTATAGTGAAAATTTCATAATGGAATTTTCACTACCGAAGTCAAAAACTAAAGAGTTTTGTTGCGTGTTTGGTTGCGTAATCTGGGACGTTTTCTGGGACGTACTCCAATCCGGGAAACGTGCTTCAAATCCGGGACGGATGATCACTATAGAGTAAGTTCGTGAACGTTCGATGCGAAGTTCATACTTACGTTCGTTTTGAAGTCACAAGCAGACGCGTTCAACAATGCTACCAACTATCGTTTCCCGACTGAACCACTGGAAAGTGGAACATGGAGTACGTCAAAACTTTGCGATGGTTGGTAGCAGTGTTGAACGCGTCTGCTTGTGACGTCTAAACGAACGTAAGTATGAACGTCGCGTCGAACGTTCACGAACTTAGTCTCTATTGTGGACTCTCCATCAGGACAGATGCTCACCTATCCGAGTGCTAACCGCGCTCGGAGGTACTTGATATCTGTGTCTCGCCCCAGTCGAGATTCACCTCGCAGCTACTGCTTTTGTTTTTTACTGTAATGTTGAAACATTTTAATAAAAATATCCTTAGAAGTACACTCAAATCTCGCTATAACGACCTTCGATATAATGAGCGCATTGTCTCGCCCTACAACGAGTAAAATGTCTCGCCCTTTATTTCCGCTATTTCACCGGGTAAACGTGCGTAAATTTGAATCAATAATTGACATCTATCACTATACGCTTTTAAATATTAATCCTTAAATTCTACACCAGTGCAAAGTTTCACGAAAACATATTTTGAAGTCTAAATATTTCTTTCGATTTTTTTTATGAAAAAAAATAAATGCGATTTAAGGGTTACAAACATTAAAAAGTTCTTAAAAAGACATTCATACTTAAAATTAAATTTTTGATTACCACTATTTATTTTGACATGAACTTTACTTGGAATTATATATATGTGTACTTACTTCATGAATGGTTTCATCCATGATTTGGTAATCACTTAAAGTTGATCAAAATACAAATTAAGAATACCGAATACAAACTGACAACTTAATAATATACAGGTTAAAGAAAAACAACAAATTATTTATTTACATACGATCATATGATTTAAACTTGCTCATCGTTCTCCGCATAGCATGAGACACAGACACATTCACACGTATTAAACGTCCCAGTGGTGGAGACCCCTTTTGCGCTAGTTATAGCGAAATTTTTGGTTCCCGAACTCTTCGTTATAGCAAGATTCGAGTGTATGAGTTTTTATGTAAAAGTTTTCTTAAAGAATTTTGGATCGTTTTATCATTCTTTAATATAATATTTTAAATCAAGATTTTTTTAAGTCGGGGGAGAACCCCCCACTGGAGGTTCCGTACCCTGCATTGCTATCAGGGATCCAATATGATGGACTACTATTGGATCATCCACTATATTGGATCCGCGATTTTGTTTTTTGAATTCTTGACATGGGATTCGTAATCAGCAGAGAACGGACAAGCCCCCCTATCAAGTTGGCCACTGAGCCCCGGCTAGGCTCCTCCTTGCGGAGAACCGTCGCATGGGGGAAAGTAGTGGGAGAGCGCGTGCAGACATTTGAATTTAAATCTGTGACTCTGATTAGCGGATAGCATTCATTTTTAAATAAAAAAATTACATATTAAATTAAATGACAAATTAAATGACAGATAAGATAACAACAAAATTAGTTTGAATGTACTGTAAGTCTGCTAGCAAATCTTTTGTAGATAAAACTTTTTGAGCTTCTCCTATACATGCTGCCTCTCCTGGGTTCAAACGCAAAACAACAGAACTAATTTTTTCAAAATTTATTGCATAATATATAGCCACTTTTAGCCACGTTCCCCACTGTGTAACAGTGGCAACGTTACACAGTGGTTATTATAACAGGCTCTGGTGGCAAAGGTAATTCGGGATTCATCTCGCGAAAACGTACAATTCGTTCAGGAGACTTCAGAAAAACTTTTTTTACATTTGCAATTAAACTATGTATATGTGCATCATTTTTGGAAAAATCATTTTTAATTTTCCAGCAGCTTTAACCATATAAGGTGCTGCATCCGTAACAAATATCAAAATTCGATCGTATTCAATACTATCAGGCTATAACAACTGCATTGCATCGTGAAAAAGGTCTGCTATAGTCACATTATTTGCGGTACTAAGTTCTTCCGAAGTCAATAAGTAACATTCTCCAGATTTAATGTTATCTAAAACACCAACAATAACATTTGCTACTTTTCTACCACAAGTATCAGTGGTTTCATCAGTCCATACCCAAATATTATTTCCAATTTTATCGCGTATTGCATTTACGGACTGGTCATACAATTTAGGTAGGACATTTTTTCTCAAAGTCGATTCATCGGAAATGTGTTTACCTATATAAGTCGAAAATTTTACCTGTATAGGTCAAAAGAAATTTCTTAACGAAAGGATTATTAATTTTTTTAAATGGAATATCAGCTCCCAGAAACATTTCACATAAATATTTATTAAATTGATCTTCTCTTTGGTTCTTTTGCAAAATCTTTTAACCTCAGGACTTCCAACATTTTCTTCCGACAATTATCGAGACAAATCTTTCCTGCTATTTTGAAAATCTGCATACTTTCTTTTATGTGACTTTCAATTTAAATGACGTCCTAATTCCTTATTTTTTCCATAACTAATTTCAACATTACAATTTATCGTTTGAATATGTAAGAACTTCATTAATATTAACATTATCCATTTTTTAAATTTTATATTATATTGCAAAAGCATATGTCAAAAACCAAAAAAGCCGCGCGACGAATGAGTAAAAAATGGGGGGTAGATAAAGGCATGTGCGAGTATGTTCGCTTGCTCGGTTCAGGGGTTCTCCGGAATGAGGAGCCTAGCCGGGGTTCAGTGGCCAACATCATAGGGGGGTTCGTCCGCTTTCTGGTAACCAGCGATCTCAAAAACCCTCTTATACCAATTTTCAAAAAAATAAAAGATTTATTTAGCATACTTGTCTGCCAATTTGGATCCACCATATTGTGTTTTGAATTTTTGACTTTGACTTAGACTTCGTAATCAGCGACCCAAAAACCCCCGAGTAACACAATTTGACCCATTTAAGAACATTTTACACTTGACCAGTTTTCGCGATTTGGTACCAGTTTGCGCTCAGACAACTTTGTTTTTACCATAGGTTATGTTCCAGATTTTCTAGTTATATCACTGAACTGATATTATATATGAATTCGGCATCTTGAAATCTATAATGAAACCACGTTTGACCATCATATACTCAAAAACAAAAATACGGTTTTTTGAGGTTATCTCAAAAACTATTCGTGAAATGTGCTATTTTGACCTCAAATTCGGATTCAACGCCTCAAAACACATGGGAATATATGTGTCTCGTAAAAGTACCAGACTTTTTTTTCAATTTTTTAGTTAAATTATAAAATTATGAAGGAGAGAAAAGATATATGTTTGGACAGTTCTGAAAATCGTGATACTTGTAAAAAATTTAAGTATAAATGATGGTTAATTTAATGATAAAAATTTGTTAATTAATATGTTATCAAACAGTTTACTTTAATATCAAATCTTAACATGAGGTAAAGAAAAGGAATATCGTTTTTATCCATCACACAACACTTTATTGCGAAGATATTTACATTTCTGCGTTTAAAAGGAGATAGTTTCAAGTTAAATTGCCAATATCACTCATCCGAAAGAACTCTTTCTTCTTGTTTATCCATCACTATCTTTTCAATTTCTTTGTTAATATCTATAGCCTATATCTTCAATTTTCTCATTTATCTTTCTCATTTATCTCACTTATCCTTTCTGTATCTTATCATATTTATGTCCAGGAAGTTGGTAACGCCAAGTTTAAATTTCCAAAAAATGAAACTTGTTCTAAATTGTTCTAGGTATGTGCTGTTTTGTAGCGTAAAGGATTTTTTGAAAAAATCAAAATTTAACCGTCCAAAAAAAAACATTTTTTTACCTCAGCCTTGCCAATTTATTTTTTTTTAAAAACAAATGTTGTTCTAGGTATTACTATGAAACATGCACAAACTTGTGCCGTAAACCAAATTTTGATGTCTAACCATTTTCGAAAAAAAAAACCGATTTGAAAAAAAAATCTGCCTCGCTATTTTTAGATTTTCAAAAAAGTGCTGATTTATGCTAGCACAACTCAGCACAATTTTCTGATTTTCATTTTTTAGAAATTTAAATATGGCGTTGCCAACTTCCTTGACATACCTATCATATTCCTTGTCTGCTACGTCTGTCTACTTTCTCTATTCTTGCACTAAAATAGTTCCACTCATTCACTGAGAAAAAAATGCTATTGAATCAAAAGTACGCACTTTCGCGCTCGTACAAAAGCAGATCTTATTGATTCAAATAGATATACTATAACTCAAATAGATACATATATTATCGAATTAACAGCATCACTATCAATCCGAAATATGTCCTATTGCTTCATTGAATATTCATTTGAATAAATAGTATCTGCTTTTGACCGAGCGCGAAAGTGCTTACTTTTGATTCAATAGCATTTTTTTCTCAGTGTAGGTATCTTTTAATTGGCTCTTGTCTATTTCACAAATGTATTTCATTTATTTACATAGTAGTAAATTGGGGGAATATACAGAGTGCCCTGTATTGAAATTTTATTAAGCTAGCACCTCCACAAACCCATTTCAAAATTCCAAATACGTCATAACTTTGGACTTTTTTGGGGTTTTTTTTTGGGCCTCAATAAAAATTTTTGGGCTCCTATTCTTTTTTCAAAGTATCAATTTTGCTATGGAGGTGCTAGCTTAATGGACCTATGTCAAGGGCATTCTAAACTATGAGCCTTATCCAAAACCCAAAGTCAAACCATCGACTCGGACCTCTACTGTACCAGTTGGAGAAATTGATGGAAAAAATTCAACTTAAGTAGCCACAACTGGCGAACAGTAAAGATGTTGTGTCCCACGAATACAATACAAGGCCTCACATGTCTTTTGTTAATAATTTTTTGTCCTTTAAGCCAACTATGTTCTATGCGGAGGAAATTTGTAAATTACTAGAAAAATGGGCTAAACTTGTAGAAACTTTCTTATTCTCACAATTTTATTTTATTTCTACGCAAAAAAAACGCTCAGAAATTTTCTAACAATCCAACAATATTGATTATGTCTTGTAAACCCATTTTTCATATTTTCATTAGTCTAACGATTATGTTTTATTACAGGATCCTGCAGGGATTTTTGAGCTGATTGAAGTTGTCGGAAATGGCACATATGGTCAAGTTTATAAAGTAAGTTTGAAAATATTTCAATTTGAATAAGTTATTAGGTGTACAATTTTGCTTCCGCCGTTTTTCCCCAAAATTTGAGGATTTATTTTTAAAATTTATTATTCAAAGTTCTGTCCGTTACCAGCCACTATTTTTTTTCCATCTTTCGAGCAATTTTCGGATATCATCTTGGAAAAACGATGCGTCTTTTAAGGCGATATATGGTAGTTGGAAGGAACAACGTTTGGAGAGTACGGCTGGTGGGGCAAGACCTTCCATTTCAGGGTTTCCAAGTACATATGTCTTGACCGGTCTTGCGATATGTGACCGAGCATTATCATGCAGCAGGATAACTTTTTCATGTCTTTCTTGGTTCTGTGGCCGTTTCTCCTTCAATGCTCGGCTCAAATGCATCAATTGCTTTCAATACCGCTCCCCTGTTATGGTTTCATTCAGTTTCAAGAGCTCATAATACATCACACCGAGCTGGTCCCACCAAATGCAGAGCATAAGAATAAGCAGCTCTTGAAGCGTTGAAACCACTCACGACACGTTCTTTCACTAGGATCAACCTCACTGTAAGCACGTGAGACATTTCGGTACCTCCATGTTATACTCTCCTAGCTAGTGCTAGCAATCTATACTCTCTTATCTGGGGCTAGCTGTCTATACCCTTCAATCTCAGACATGCAGTTTACACTCTTCAATCTCGATTTTTGACAAAAATGATTTATTAGATATAGTCGTAGGAAGCAGCATGTACTTATTTATCAGTTAAAATAATATCGTAAGCGTAATTGAAATAAATATAGAGAAAAATGAGAAATTTTTAAAAAATACTTTGAAATTAATTCCGAGGATTAAGATCGAATCTCAGTTATTCAGGGTCCTCAAACAGGGTACGATGAGGGCCTTGCACGTGTCGTTGTTTCTTAGGGGTCAGAGGTCAGTAAAATAATATTTTCTAGACCTAATATCGTATTGTTGATTTTAAATATCAATACTTGTAACCCAATATTATTATAATATATACTGCAAACTCAAAATTATTGATAAATTATTATTATTATTATTATTATTATTAAATTATTTGAATAAGAAAAAAAGTGCGCGGAAAGGAACACATGACGACAGACTCTCCAGCTTAGAACCTAGATCACTATGCCTTCGCGGCTGGGCTGATGTCTCTACAATATGACCGGTAGTCATTCAGCGTGTATTTTTTAAAACCCTTTTTTCTTGTAAACCGCTTCCTCTCTGGGCAAACGGTTTGGGCTTTTTTCATCCCATATTAAGCTCTCTTCGTTTACAAAAAATTATTAAAATCCGTGTCCCCCGTTACCTATACTCCTATTGTCAGATGCACCTGACGGGTGTGAATCAATTCCACTATTTTACATTTCTTTATTACAGTAGAAATTGACTAAAACAAGAGAAACGGTATCGGTCGACGGTGAACGGCGATAAACTATGAAAGCTCGATGTGTCGGTAATGTCGTTCTCTGGTGATAGGTAGAAGCTATAGGTGCGCCTAGAGTTAGCATCCACGTCTGATTTTCATAACCATAGGTGCGCCTATGATTATGGAAATCATATACCTCGGAACAATATTTTTATAAATATAAAAAAATGCGCGAAATGACAACCATGTGTGCGCCTATGAATTGCCACTTCATCGACTTAGGATTGGCAATGCCAGGAGCGCCTGATCATTGACAATCCGCGGTAACTAGCTTTCATAAGATTGGCAAGGATAGATGCGCCTATGCCTTGCGATTCTTTCAATTTTCACTATGTTAGATGCGCCTAATTATAGTGAAGAACCGATGAGCATTCACCGGGAGAGAGCTCACCGATCTCTCTGGGAGTCGCTCTTGGCTCGAACTGCCTGAATGGGCGACGTGCAGTGTGCAGCTGGTTTTATAGACCCGGGCTGCAAAGGTAGACAATAGAACTATGGTGGGGAGAGAGAGACGGGTAGCGTGACGTCAATCGCTAGGATTGACGTCAACGGACGCCTACTAAATGTGTGCGTACAGTACGCACAGCTTTTAGTCTCTCGCCACAAGTGTTTTTCCGTCAAGGTCGGGAGAAACCTTCTCTTCGAAGGGACGTTTCCCGGCTCTTCGAAAAGTGGCCGCAACTGCACTGGCAAGCGACGTACCTGATGTGGAGGAAGTTCGGTACCACTTTCCGGGGGTCGGGGATGTCTCGTTCCCTTTGTGGTGGCAGGGAGAACGTAGTCGGATACGTTCGCGAAAAGGGTGGTTGGCGTTTTAAGAGGCCGTGAGAGGAGGTTTACCAGGAACACCGGCGTTACGGGGTCGGAGGTCGAGGTCTTGGCAGGGGCCTCGCGTTCCCATTCTTGCGCACAGAAGCGCTACGTGGGAGTCTGTGCAGTACGGATGGCTCGACGTATGACCGAGTTGCTGGAAAAAACACTTTCGTGGTTTCGATACGGATTTTGCGATGAAAAGAGATCGGTTTTTCCGGATCGTATGCAGCGGGAAAACGTTTCTTCTCCGTTTCCCATTTCAGAGCGCGTAAACGGACGGTCTTCTAGGACGCTTTCGCGGAAATTTACTCGACGCGGGGTATCCCGAACCAGAAGGTGTAGGTTCCATGCCTTTCATAAAGGTAGGGTTGTACGAATAAGGAAAATGAAATGTCCCTAATCAGGGTACAATTTCTCACTTCTATAATACGCGTAGTCGCGTAGGAAAGACGCGAGAGACGTACGAGGATGTCCCCAAGCAGGGACATCCGTAAGTAGATAATTCCGAGGGTAAAATTGAACGTCAAAGAAACTTAAAGAAGTTTAATAAAAATATTTGCAAAATCTTTGACACTGACTAATATGTCGAATAAAATTGTATTTAAAAATCGAAGCATTTTTTAATGGCAATGCGTGTAATCAGCCTCAAAGAAAATTGTAGGTTCCAAAGTCCATCACTTAGACTTTACAGTACAGTTTATGACATCTTATTATGGGCTACTTGTTTATCGTTAGCCCCTTGCCTCTAACGGAACAGGTTACTCTATATTGATGAGACGACTTTTAATCTTCGCGTTTATTGTCTTCAATTACAGAAATAATTTTATTCTTAGAAAACAATTCCCTGAGAATTTCAGCTGGCTTTAGAATTTTGGAAATGTACCTTGCATGTGACAGATGGTATATAATTGCTTCAATATGTGAATAGCAGCCAACAGTCCTATTTTCGTTAACGCAATCACACACATATTCCAATAAGCCAGATATTCCAACACTATTGGGTTATATTAAATAAAACATTTATAGTTTTTTTACATTCTCATCAGAAAATATATTAGATTTGTGTAAAATTTGACCCCCCCGTTTTTATGAAATGTCCACTTTTTGAAACCCCCTGAACCCAAAAAACATGATTTTAAGTGTGTGTGTGTGTGTGTGTGTGTGTATTTTTGGTTTGTGCACGATAACTTTCGAAAGAATTGACCCTTTGGATTGGCCTTTGGTACACTCTTTTAGTTTCCTAAAATGAAGGTAAAGTTCGTTAGCCAGACATTTTGGATAAAAATTCAAAAAATTGGAGCATTTTGAAAATTTTTGAAACCACTTTTTTAAATTTACAAATTCTATGCATGAATGTTCGTAGTACTCAAAAAGTAAAGCAATTTTTTTGATAAAAAAATAATTGTCAGACTCAGGACATTTCGAAAATTCAAAAAAGCGAAAAAAAAAAATTACAATTTGAAGCCAAGAGACGCACGATATGAAAAAAGGTTAATAGATGAAAAATAACATTATTCCTGTAATTGCAGACGATAGTAACGAAGATTAAGAATGGTCTTTAGAAACTACAATTCTCTTTGAAGCTGATTACCAGCGCTGCCATTAAAAATGTTTTGATATTTAAATACAATTTTATTCGCCTTATTAGTCAGCGTCAAAGATTTCGCAAATGATTTTATGCAAAGCCGGACGGTTTTCGTATCATTACGCACGCATTAGTGGAACGCAAAGTATTAATTTATCTGAGAGGTGGATTTTCCTGTTCTAGGCCGGGAATCTATACTTTACTGTCCGTAAATTTCTTTACCGGCGCCTAATCTGCTTTACTCGCGTACATCGACTTCGGTCGGCAAAGACGTGTTTTGCTGAGTCGTAACACAATATACTATTTTTTTCATCGAAATCGGTTTAGCCAATCTTGAGAAATTTATTTTTATTAATTTACCTTATAAACCCCATAACTCCCATAAAAATGTTTCTTTAATTATAATATTCGGGGAAATTTAATCTTATATCATTTTCCAACTCAATGTGTAAATTCCCAATCAAATACAAGCGGGGGTAGTACACGCATGTTTATCCCGCTATGCCATTTTCAGGTATTACTTGAAAGTGTGAAATAACGGTTTGAGATGATTGATTTGTTTTGGTAATCGAAGCTGAATGCTTTAATTCTTATAAAATAATTTGAAACGGACTTTTAAATTATAAGATAAAGTGATTAGACATCATATTCAACTAAAGTAAAGAATAATTTAATTACAAATAACTGTAGAAAGTTTTCTAAAGTAATCAGAATTACTAAGAAAATCTTACAACTATAAATGTATTTTTAGGCAAGCGTGGATCTGGAATTAATTAATCTATTATTGTTGCAGGGTCGACACACTAAAACTGGACAACTTGCAGCTATCAAAGTGATGGATGTTACTGAGGTAAAAACGTTTATAGGTTTTATACGTTTTTATTTAGCCCTTCATTGGCAAAGAGAATTCGACAAAAAGTGTCCAAAGTAGCAGGAAAATTTTGAACAAAATAATTTTTTGCCCAAAAACTCCCGTATAAAACTTGGATGCCAAATCGGAGCAAGTTAAATAGGAAAAAAAAGATTGACTCACTACTGCGTCAATGCCACGCAGGGTACAGTGTTAATTTGATGCACATATATGTCAACGCCAACGAAAGGCTTAATTGAATCATAATTAATAGTACATTATGTGACAAGTGTGAACTGACGGCCTTTTTGAAACGAGCGCAATGTTTTTGTAACGAGTCGTTACAAAAACAGAGCGTTACGAAAATACGGAGCCATGCGCAAGCAAGGATCTTTTCTGAACACTAACGCCACACTGTGTGAACAGGGCCCTCATTTAGAACTATCCAAAACTAATGTCAAAAAGCCTACCATATCGATTGTCTATAGAGGCACGAATCACGCCATTTTTATAATTGTGTTATGAAAAAATAATTCAATCGTACATGGATTGTCCCATAATTTTGGTCGTATGTGCTTAATTTTCAAAGTCTTTCGAGTTTCAAAGTACTTTCTGTCACAGTTAATACACTTTTTCATACGACGAAACCACTTATCAAACCACTCCTCCCATATCGTTTTCGGTACTAAGTCACATTCTACCTGAAAGGCGGCTATTATCTCCTTATCGGACGAAAAACGCCAACCTTTCATCCTTAGTTTGACGTAATGGAGCAAACCAAAGTCGCATGGTGCTAAGTCTGAACTATATGCAGGGTGCTCCAATATTTGAACTTGTATTCCCTCCAAAAATTCCTGCGTCGCAGCCGTCCGATGTACTGGTGCGTTGTCATGGTGGAAGAACCAAAAATCCAAAGGTGCACGAGAAACCAATTTCTCGATGAGTTGAGGCATGCAGGTTTGTGTGTACCACTTTGAAGTGACTGTTTTAAATTTATCTAACAAAACAGTTTTCATAATTCCACCTTTAGTGAAGAATACAGCGACAATTCGCTTACCGGCAGATTTCAACTTTCGAACTTGTACTGGTACCTCCGCAGCAGATCCACGTTTAAACTTTTTGATCATTTTTTTACACCACTTGAGACGAGTCTCTTGTTGCTCGTCAAAAAAAGAATGGGTACCCACAATGTGCACAGCTTTCTCATAGATAACTGCTCCGAAACAATCCATTGTGAAGTTGATTTTGGAATGTGCAAAAGTTCCTGTAATTGCATATACGTGATTCTTCTATTCAATTTGATTGCCTTCTTAATAGCATCAACTGATTCTGGAGTAGCAACATCCGATGGGCGTCCTGTGTGTGGTTGATCTTCGAGATTCAAACTCCTTCGCCGGAATTGTAAATAACAGTGTTCTACAGTTCTAACGGAAGGACAATTCCCACCAAACACTTCCGCCATTTCTTTGAAACATTCTTCCTTACTTAAAGTACGTGCAAAGTTGTAACAAATTATCACACGAAAGTCTCGTCTCGTGCGCGTCGCGTTGTTATAGCGTGTCGTTTCTGCTGCGATATCTCACACTAAACTGACAAGACTGTAACAGAAGTTGGGGTGTATACCTAACCTAACTCGCCCTATTCAGTGGTGTAATAGAAACTTTTCTTCCCTTTCTAGCAAGCCCGTACGACAAAAATTATGTGCCAATCTATGTACATTGTGCACCTAGTAGTGAAAGTTGGTCTTTATATGCCGTGCGCGAATTTGTGTTATGAGTCGAGGCAAGTGCGTAAAATCGAACCAACAATTCTGACGATATGAGAATTTCACATATGTCGAGTCTCAAAATTCAAAATTCGATAACCCCTTTGATTTTAAAAGCCATTTTAACCATTATAAGCTTCACTTGTGCATAGTTCTTATTTTCTCCACTTACATCACAATGTACTATTTTCTAAATTTTGTAACAATTTCGAGTATAATCTATTTCCTTATAATCGTTTCAACTTCCTGTCAATCTTTTAAACAATTTTCAACAATTCTCGTCTTGAAATAATTGCAAGAAAATACTTTTTTTCAAAACTTTGTAAGTAGTTTGGGTACAATCCTTATTCCTATAAACTTGCCATCATCTGTATGTTTAAGGAACTTAAAGTTTCGTAGAAGTTAATCATCTAGGATTAACTTAGCTTAGAATTTATGCACGATTGGATTACTGTCGTGTGATGGTCTCTTATCACAATATTATTTTATTAATTGGAATATATTTGTGTTTCAGGATGAAGAAGAAGAGATAAAATTAGAAATTAATGTCCTTAAAAGGGTAAGTGTACAGAAACTATATCTTTTAACTAATAAAGGGACTGATAGAACTTTAAGAAATAACCAATGTTGTACATTTTTTATCACTTTACTATACTTGTATGCTAGATGTGTGAGTGAGAAATTTATTAGTATTGCATATATAGTACCCTGCATTCCTGTAAAGTTTTAAAATTCCTTCCTTCCCTTGTAAAGTTGGGTGATTATACGCTTTTCAATGCCGAATCAAGTTGTCACCTAACTTCACAGGGAAAGGAATTTGTGCAGGGCAATTCAACCGTATTAAAGAAAATTTAGTAGCCGATATATGTCACCATTTTATGGTGTGTGCATTTCACGTGGAATTTTCCGATAACAGCAATCACAATAGGTTGACTGAATGCATATTTTAAAAGACCATTGTTTCGCCACAAAATAGGTACCAGTCAACTATTACCACGATCGTCTATACAGGTCCCGAAACTCCCGGGAGTGGGGGTACCACGGTTCATGAGACGACCTGTGATGTTGCA
>JAUEJJ010010523.1:0-17677 GCA_032164275.1 Synergus coniferae | reverse complement strand
TATGTCTGATATATGTATCAGATATGTATAATATGAAATTAATAAATCAGTTTGCCAATATCTGTTTGTGGAGTTAACTTCAGCCTCAACATGCCACTAGTTGGCGCTACCTTTTTTTAAAATCGAAGGATGAAGCGTTAGAAGCTTTCAAAAGCTACCAAAAGTTGGTAGAAAACCAAACTGGAAAACGGATAAAGTGTTTCCAATCAAACAACGGAAAGCAATATTTGAACAAAGAGTTCAACCAGTACCTGGAAAGAAATGGCATCACTCGAAGACTACTTATTATTCACACGCCTCAGCAAAACGGAATCGCGGAACGTAAAAACCGCACATTAGTGCAGATGGCAAGATGTTTATTGCTAGAATCAGATCTCCCTAAATCATTTTGGGCAGAGACTGTGGCAACAGCAAATTATGTTTGAAATAGGTGTCCTTCAAGAAGCCTCAATGGTAAAATACCGTACGAAAGATGGTATGGAAAGCTTACAGATCTTCTACACCTAAAAACCTTCGGAAGCAAAGGACACTGCTTAAATAAGACAGCTGGAAAAGACAAATTTGCACAACGAACACGTGACTGCTTCTTCTTGAGATATTATGAAGAGTCAAAAGGATATCGAGTCTGGTTAATCAACGATGAAAAAGTAGACACGACATGAGATGCTACTTTCTTAAACGAATTCTTGCCGTCACAGAAGTACGAAGATTTCATCCCGGAAGAAGATTCAACGATGAAGTTACAAGATGGACATCAAGAAAATAAGAAAACTTGGGTCGAAATAGAACCCACAAATATTCAACAAATTCCAGAAGTTGAAATCAACGAAGTACAACTCGAAGATCCTAATCCTGATAGTGAAGACGAAGATCCTCATCCTGAGAACGAAGACGAAGATCCTCATCTTGAGAACGAAGATAAAGAACCTGAAAGAAAAAGATTACCTGGACGTAGCTCTTGAAGAACATTATGAATGTGCTAACATAGCAGAAATCTCCTTAAAAGAAGCACTCACAGGAAACGAAGCCAAAGAATGGAAGAGTGCAATTCAGGGCGAATTCGAAGCACTCATAAAGAATGGAACCTGGATTCTAACAGATCGCCCCAATGGTCGAAATGTTATAGGCTGTAGACTTATTCTCGGAAATAAATATAACGCCGAAAGAGTCCTAGAAAGAAGAAAGGCTCGATTAGTAGCCAAGGGGTACTCGCAACGTCCTGGTCTTGACTTTAATGAGGCCTTTGCTCCAGTGGTTCGACTTAGCTCAGTGAGACTTTTAATGGCTCTTGTGTACAAAATGACATGATCATCCACCAGCTTGATATAACAACCGCATTTTTAAATGAAGTACTCGAAGAAGAGGTATACATGAAGGTGCCTGAACTTTTTGAAGAATTGCTACCGGAAATTGCAATGAAAGAATAGTTGCAAAAAGGAAAGCCTCAAGAACGAGAACCAGCATCAAAAATGCTGTCAGATCTCGAAGGAGGCAACAAAGTCTGTTTAGTAAAGTTTTCTTAGCCAATTCAACAGCTGTTATGGAAAACAGCATTGGATCGCAGCGAAAAGGATTTTACGTTACCTAAGTGGAACTACCAATCTGGGTATTACATACGAAAAGGATTGTAAACAATTAGAAGGTTTTGTGGATGCTGATTGGGCAGCATGCACCCAAGACAGAAGGTCATACACCGGGTGTGTTTTCGTTCTTGCAAAGGGAGCGGTAACCTGGGAAGCTAAGAAACAACGCACTGTAGCGTTGTCAACAACAGAGGCCGAGTACATGGGACTTTCTGAAGCTACAAAAGAGGGACTTTACTTGAACAGATTCCTAAAGGAAGTAGGACTGGAACATCAAGCTGTCATCAAGATACATAATGATAATCAGGGAGCCCAAAGACTCGCAAAGAATCCAATTTACCACGCGAGAACTAAGCATATTGACATACGACATCATTTTGTCAGGGAAGCACTCGAACGTGGCTTGATCATATTAGAGTACCTACAATCAGAAGAGTTAATGGCTGATGTTTTAACAAAAGGATTGTGCAGACTAAGACATCACAAGTGTTTATCAAAATTTAGAATGAAAAATTTAACGTGAAAGATGTGAAGTGAAGTGCTGTGCGCTTGAGGGGAAGTGTTGCATCTGTGTTCCTAAATCAAGCTACACCCCTGTGTGAGGCCCTGCGAGGCTAATTTGTACTGTACGGCCCTGTATGCGTGTGTATGTGGCGCCCTCTTTATAATATAGTTCTGTTCTGTCAGTTTTTTTATCGAAGTGTTCTACCGTCGAGTCGTTTTACTAAATAATAATATTTATCAGTTATCCCATGTTCATTTCTTGCACTAAATGTGTAATCTGATCTGCATTTCAACACGTTTTAATCCATCTTAATCGAAAAATAATCTATCCTTATGTATCCTTCTTAATCTAACTAAAGATAATCTAACCATGTATGCCTTTAACCCTTAAAGCGCCCCTGGGATCGTGGGCGACCCCATTTTTTTGCGAGCGATTATACCAAAGCCCTCTTTGTGAATTTGAATTCTGTGGCGCCCTCCAGCGTTAGTTGAACATATCTCTTCTTCCGGTTTATAGTTTTATACCGGTTGCAAATGGCTGCGTAGTTTAGTTGAGCTTCAGCATTCGTTGGAAGGAGTCACCGTGTTGCTTGGGGTCGTCCACGAAATACCTTTTTTCGGAGCTGCACTATTACAATTCTTTTATCTCGAGTGTTATAGGTTAATTTTTCGGGTAAAAATATTGAAAATTGACTGAGTAATAATATGATTCTTTGTTGAAAAAGCCATTTTTCTGATTTTTGTAATAATTTCTTTTTTCTAAAGCGCACAAAAGTTTTTTTCATCAATAAAACTTTATCTAAACACTGAAAGGATAGTTGGAAAGTATCTAGTAATTTTCTTGAATTGAAATAACGTATATTCTCTTTGCAGGATGAAATTTTCCTGCTGCGGTCGCCTACGACCCCACATGGCATTTCGTGAAATTATTAGATAGGATGGCGCTTTTACGGTTAAATCTGTCTTCATGTAAAAATATGCTATACATATATATCCGTTTCAATCAGTTTTCAATTGGTAATACTTTATCCGTGTCTATCCCCCTTGCAAAAAATCTTTAAAAAGGGAGAAGACGGCAGCCTGGAGCAGTGTGCACCGAATTCCCTTTACCATATACTGCATAAATATATGTACTACGCAAATTAACTGAAGATAGCCCACGGAGAAGCACCGATGGTGAGTCCGCACGAAAGAAGCACTACTATGCTGCAGTTGATCCGGGACTGGCTGCTGCTTAAGATCGAACGCCCGAATATATCTCCACACTAGGTTGGGTCGTTTGCGGGAGAGTGGCTGCCGTCTCGCGGAATTTGTGGTGAAATTGAAAATCATTATTTATTGTTATTTTTGTATTTTTTACTTTTATTTCGATGCTTTTGGATAGTGATTGCATTTTTTTTTGGAAAGGATTGAAGAGGATAAATAATGATTTAAACGGATAAATTTTTAATCCGTGATAGTTAAGAAATTTCAAATTAGGTAGCGGATATAAAAGAATAGGTTGACGGATAAAATATTATTAATTGAAATGGATAGGTAATATATTTTGTGAAGAACGGATTAAAGATTAAAGAAAATAATTAATGATTGGCACGGATAAGTATTATATCCGTCATAGATATCAAGGAATGGCAAAGTAGGTCATGGATAGGAAAGGGTGGAAAGGCTCAATTCGCTCCTATCTCTTTCAATCTCTATTTCTTCCTATCTCTCGCCTATTCTTGCTTCTTTATTTTTTAAGTTATAAAATGGTTAAGTTAGACCAATCAGGGTCGCCGCGTGCGTGCGTGACCGGGAGGCTCGCTACGTCAGTGACCGCTGTCTGTTTTGTCGGCACTAACACAGCATTGACCTGTCACTCACACACGTACATACCACTCCCGATTGGTCCAGCTTAATTATTTCATAACTCAAAAACTAAAACTTTAATAAACTTCATTTGCCAAAGGAAATTTCGAGTTACTTTTTTTCTATGCAGCTATACTATAAGTCCGCATAGTTAGACCTGAGACATCCTGTATAGGAAAACGAGTACAATACAATGGTCTCTGAAAAGTCTTAACCAAATTTTACTCTGAGTTTTTACGAACTAGATATCAAGCATTTTTTTCAGGAATAGAGAAACTTTATATTATCTTAAATATGTGCTTTTACCTATCAATTGCAATACATAGTTATACGAATATCTTAACACTTAGAGAGTACACCTCGCTCCCGTAACATACGGAGTAGACAGGGTCCACTGGACCCCACGTCAAAAAGTGGTGGATTCTGAAGCTCTTACTCCAAGTTTTGACTCGGGATTGTGTCAGAAGTTAGTTTAAACCATCCGAAATACGATGTAATAGGTGCATTAACGAAATTAAAATTTTTAATTTGTTTAAATAATGAAATATTTTCAAAAGTCACGGAAATTCTGTTTTTAAATATAAAAAAAAACCATAAACTTTTATTTTTTAATATTTTGAGCTAATAATTTAGGTACGTTCTCTCGAAATGTACTACTTTAAGAAAAAAATACGTGTAGGAGTCCAAGTTTTAAAAATGGTATTTATTTTGAAGAATGAATGTGCCGAATTGAGCTAAAAATGAAACTAGCTGTGAATTCGATCTCGGGTATTCCATTTAACTATATTTATTATTTATTTTATGTGCTCATTTCTTGAGCACCTTGATTCCTCATAGAGGAAGCATCAAGCATTATTTTCTCCAGGCAAAACATCTTGCATCAACTTTAAATAATTACCTTAGTTGACAAATGTCTAATACCACAATTTTAATCAATGAATATAACTTCCTTAATATTGAATTAAATGGATTAATCTTAGAATGCAATCGATTCGTCTTGACAAAAGGAATTTTTCTTCCCATAAATTAGCTTTGAATTTTGATTATTTGAAAAATTATTAGTCTAAATATTAATTTTTGAAAATTACAATTATTCATAACTTTCTTATTTTCCAATGAAATGCATTAATCATATAGGTCAATTGATTCGTCTCGACACATGAAATCCTTTTTCTTCTCACATAAGATTTGAACTTTGACAATTTGAAAAGTTATAATTAGAAAATCAATTTTTCAAATTTATAAATCACCATAACTTTCTTTCTTTTTAATGAAATGTATTAAATTTATAGGAAAATAGATTCGTCTGGACACAAGGAATATTTCTACTTCTTACATCAGCTTTGAATTTTGATTGTTTGAGGACTTATAGTCGAAAAATCAATTTTACAAAAATTCTAAATGTACATAGAAATCTTAATATTCAATATTTTGAAAAATAATTTGGCATGTTTTGAGACATTCGTGGTGAAAATCTACCCTAAAAATTTCATCAATTTATTTACAACTGTTTTCAAGCTATAGCGGCGACAAGAAAAGGGACATACACACACACACACATCCGGACAATTAATTAGAACGTTGTATTAGAAATATATCAATTGAGGAAAGTGTAATTGAACCAATTTATAAATATTGTAAAATGTAACAACTACAAAGCTTCCTCTACGACGAAGCAAAATCAATTTTAATTAAAAATAAATAGTAACTGGCCCGCCAGCCAGTATAGTTAGGATCCCAAACAACTAACACAAACTTGGGCTGGGGTCCAATAATGGACCTCAAGGCGCTCTATGGGTTAAACGAGGCGACCGTGAGCCTATTTAGAGAGAAAAAAGACCTCGAGGTACGCTGTAACAAATTTCACGGGACATGTTGTTACCGCTCCGAAATCTAATAAATTCATAATTGATCAACAAATGTAAAATTGAGAGTTCACTTGAAACTGTGACATATGTGACAGTCTCAGATATTCAAATTAAAAGTGTATCAATAAGTTGACGCATTCAAGCGAAATTCTTGTATTAGATTAAGACAAAAATATTGAGTTTCTTGTATTTTTCTTAAAGCATAAAATGTTTCATGCAATTACACTTGATGTGGCCTCTCGTTGTTTATTGTTAATCAATAACTATAGCGTTACGATTTACATGAAATTCGATACTGTCCAATTGAAACTGAGGATTTACTTAAAACTTTGGCGTATCACAATCTTCTTAAATATCAAATTTAAAAATAAGATAATTCTTCGAAAAAAATGTGTGGCTAGGTGTCCCGCTCTACACTATCTATTTGTTTTAAATTGTCGTACCACTAGTACAGAAAACGTCAGCGTCAAGCAGACTTCACTATCCTCTGCTGACATGAGACACCACCTTTCCATGTGGGTAAAAACGTCGGCGTGAAGCCGACTACCTCATGAAGGTAAAAAAGGCAAATAGATTTGTCCCTCTTTTTCAATTTCATGAGTTTCTCTTTCAAGCCGCCATTTTCTGTCGACATAGGACTGCACCTTTGATCTTACGACATTTTTGCCTGTCATTGCCGGCATTAAACCGATAAAGTACATTTAGTATTTAGCATTTCGTTCGTTGAAATTATTTCTAACTTGATTTATGTCACATTACAGGGCAGTCACTCAATCTTGCAGAAGTATATTCAGTGTGGAAACCAGTTACCGAATGAATGACAACCAGTAAGTTTTTCATTGTAGAAAATCGTATAGAATATGGAAAACAATAATAGTAGCAGTGGAACATCGATGCATGAATTCGATCAGATTTCTGTTTTTGTCAGGTGAGATAGAGAGAAAAGTGCGATCTTTTCGAAACGACTTTCAGTTAGGTTCTTCTTTAGCGGTCAATCTACTCGAGGTACCGACCAACCAACCAAAACTGGAGGTAATACAGGAGTCTAGTGTATGAGATAAACAAAGAGGGTCCAATCGTTTCGTAAAAAAGAGTAGTATTTATTGTTTCGAAACTACCGGATCTGTTACGAACGAGAAATATTTAATTAAAATATTCTGTTGCCGGAGGTTCCAAACTGCCAATTCTTTGTAAATGTAAAATAAGAAAAGATTGATTTTATTTTGATTGTGGTATTCGTTTTTAACCCAACTTCCGGAGTGGAAGCCCTTGCCCTGTAATAGTTGTAGGGTCCTTAAATAAATAGTAATTTCCTTCTTATTAAACCAAAATCCAAGAAATTTATTCAAAGAAACAAAATATGAAAGGAGATTCCTTTCGTTTTGTTGACAGAACTTTAAAGAAAGACACTACGAAACGTTATTTATATTAACGCAACATCTCTCGTTAATAAAGTTAAAATCTATAATAACAATTCCCAGAAAACACTTCCCCCATATTTTTTGTCAAATTATCTACCCTGTAAAAGGAGAGAGACACAGATGAGGGTTGGAAACGAGACAATTGCTAGCCATAATAACCTTATAATTAGAAATTCACAAAAGAAGAACAAAAGTAAATTGCGATGACATCTGACCTTATTTGTCCCGTAGTGCAGTGCGTTTCAGGGCTAAGCCTAATCGTAGACTGCACCACCACGTTAATCACTTTCACAAGCGCGGCACAATCACGATCCGTCCCAGTAACCCTTATTCCAAATGCAAAATTTACGAAACAGCTGATTTTGGTTCATTATATTTATTAACATTTAATGATTGATTATTGAATTAATAATTCTTAGTTTATCTTTAGTTTACAATTATAGTTGTCGAAGGTCATTATAGTTTATTGTGTTGATCCTTAATAGTCAGCATGATTTTAATAGTTTAATTTAAATAACAATTTATTGTTAATAAAATCCACATTTTGTGACCGTGCGGACCGTGGGAATATCAGGAGAGCATGAGTTTGACTGATTGAGAAGCAATCAACTCAGTCACGAGGTGTTATGACTAATTATGTATGAATATTGCGGTAGCCGGACTCTCTTCAATTCGAGTTGGGAACCCCCAATATCCATTGTAACAGGACTCTCTTTGACGATTTTATAAAACAAACTGAGGGATCTATATGAAAGTCGTTTCGAAAAGATCCCATTTTTTCTCTATTTCACTTGACAAAAGGAGAGATAGGCAATATATTTTGTGAAGAACGGATTAAAGATTAAAGAAAATAATTAATGATTGGCACGGATAAGTATTATATCCGTCATAGATATCAAGGAATGGCAAAGTAGGTCATGGATAGGAAAGGGTGGAAAGGCTCAATTCGCTCCTATCTCTTTCAATCTCTATTTCTTCCTATCTCTCGCCTATTCTTGCTTCTTTATTTTTTAAGTTATAAAATGGTTAAGTTAGACCAATCAGGGTCGCCGCGTGCGTGCGTGACCGGGAGGCTCGCTACGTCAGTGACCGCTGTCTGTTTTGTCGGCACTAACACAGCATTGACCTGTCACTCACACACGTACATACCACTCCCGATTGGTCCAGCTTAATTATTTCATAACTCAAAAACTAAAACTTTAATAAACTTCATTTGCCAAAGGAAATTTCGAGTTACTTTTTTTCTATGCAGCTATACTATAAGTCCGCATAGTTAGACCTGAGACATCCTGTATAGGAAAACGAGTACAATACAATGGTCTCTGAAAAGTCTTAACCAAATTTTACTCTGAGTTTTTACGAACTAGATATCAAGCATTTTTTTCAGGAATAGAGAAACTTTATATTATCTTAAATATGTGCTTTTACCTATCAATTGCAATACATAGTTATACGAATATCTTAACACTTAGAGAGTACACCTCGCTCCCGTAACATACGGAGTAGACAGGGTCCACTGGACCCCACGTCAAAAAGTGGTGGATTCTGAAGCTCTTACTCCAAGTTTTGACTCGGGATTGTGTCAGAAGTTAGTTTAAACCATCCGAAATACGATGTAATAGGTGCATTAACGAAATTAAAATTTTTAATTTGTTTAAATAATGAAATATTTTCAAAAGTCACGGAAATTCTGTTTTTAAATATAAAAAAAAACCATAAACTTTTATTTTTTAATATTTTGAGCTAATAATTTAGGTACGTTCTCTCGAAATGTACTACTTTAAGAAAAAAATACGTTTAGGAGTCCAAGTTTTAAAAATGGTATTTATTTTGAAGAATGAATGTGGCGAATTGAGCTAAAAATGAAACTAGCTGTGAATTCGATCTCGGGTATTCGTCGTCTTCATCCATTTTATCCAATTTTGGACACAAAAAGTCCGTCGGCATGCCATGAAATTGTTCAGAACTCTAATGTGAATTGACCACCAAGATCGTGCGATTTGACTCCTTTAAATTTTTTTCCACTGGGGTTATTTGAAAAGTAAACTATATGCTAATTCCCCACGAACAATTCAAGTACTATAGACCAACATTCGGGCTAAAATTGAGGCCGTTCCCCTTAGTTTATTTAGAGAGTCTCATTGAAAATTTCAACCATCAGATATGCAGGCCTGTAAAAAGGTCCGTGGTGAACATTTAAATGATGTAATTTTTTATTTATAAATGACATGCATATGCCATTCATTTTAAATAAATTATTTCAATTTCACATCGGAAGAAAAGTACTTTTTTTCAATTTAAATTCGTACTAACAGATGGTCCACCCTCTATTTAATTACACTCATCCACCGTTTCTTTGCACATCTCGGTTCTTGAGTGCAAAGAATCGCGAGGCAGATTCAGGTAAAAACTCAGGATCGTATATATCGTCTCTGAACCGGGTACCAGTGCCCCCAATAATTCGCCACATGGAAATGCGCAAGCGTCGCGCAATTCGCGGGAAACAAATTCTGATACGTCACTGCCTCTTCGAGCGTTCGAGTAGTTCGTGGGTACTCGAGGGACGCTGCGGGGGGGGGGGCAGCCGTGAACTGTGCAAAGAAACGGTGGATGAGTGTATGTTAAACTTTCAATATTATATCGATAGTATCTGATATATTTTTCTTCCAAAGAGACAAAATTTATCTTACTCGGTTATCTCTCTGTCAGTAGAAAAGTAGTGCCCGAAGTTGCGCTATAGTATAGGATAACTTCAAAGACTTCTTCAATTTTCAAATAACTTTATGTTACATTTTATACTTGTAATTGATAAAGGTACAAACTTCTATCCCAAAGTTTTCCATCCTTATTCCCTCAACTCTAACCCCACTGAATAACATGAATACATACATATGTGACGCGATCTGAGAAAAGGGACCTATTAGACAAAAAATCGATTTTCGGATTATGATGAATTCTATAAGTTCTTTAACTGATATTTTTAGAGGTGCAATCAGAAATTTTTTATCTGCATTATTTCACAACATATAAATTATTGAAAAAGAGTCTTTGAACGCGTGCAGAACTCTTTTTCTTCCCCCACTACTTCTTCCACTACTCGCTGCGGCCCCTGCGTGGAGCTCTACTTTCCGCTCAATCTACGTGCTTGTTGCGACGTGCATCATTATGACAAAAGAAGACAATTGTTTACACTGAGACTTTTCCTCCGCTTTGCCGACTTAAGCATGAGATTTCTTTAATCGTTCGCCTTGTAAAATTTCACTTTTGCCTAGTAGATCCCTTTTCTCGGATCGCGTTAAATATATAATCTATCTTACATAAAACTATAAACGTATTTTCTGAAATTGTTTCAAAATTTTTCTTTTTGAAATTAACAGTTTTTAATAAGAATATATGAATAACTTATAAAGAATATAATTGAGGGCATGGATCGAGAAAGGGACCCAGGGCTCGAGATCAAGTAAAAGTATTGTTCAAACGTCTCGACGGACGAAAATTTTAAGTAAAAAAATGCATTTTTTAAAAATATAGGCTTCTAGATAATGATAAGGCGGAACTTTTTTCTACTTTATATTTTTTGATCAAATGATCATGTTTAATAATAAGCATAAGAAACGAAAAAAATGTTTTCCAATTTCACTTACTTGTTTAGAAATAAATTATCGTAAGTTGGGTAAATATTATTGAAACAGGTTCAAACTTGATATACGAATGAAATATATCTTAGCGGAAACTTCAGAGTTGATACAATTTCCAGTGATACATTTGTTCTTTACTATTAAAGAAAGATTTTTGGAAATTTTCAGATCGATTCATTGAAAAAACGCGAAAATATGCATTTTACAAGAAAGTCAACGATAGCCACGCGAGCACTAAGCACTGTCAAGCATCGGGCTAGCCGTTGGCGGCGTCATATGCTTTCTTGTAACATGCATATTTTCACTAATTTTCAATAAATAAATTTTCAATAAGTTCGGTCAGATATATTTCGTTCGTATATAAATTTTAAACCAGTTTCAATAACATTTGCCCAACTTACGACGATTTATTTCTTAAAAAGTAATTGAATTTGGGAAAAATGTTTGTTTCGTTTAGTATGTTTATTATTAAAAATAATCATTTGATCAAAAAATATAAAGTAGAAAAAAGTTCCGCCTTATCATTATCTATAAGCTTATATTTTTAAAAAATGAATTTTTGACTTAAAATTTTCGTCCGTCGAGACGTTTGGACAATACTTTTACTCGATCTCGAGTGCTGGGTCCCTTTCTTGATCCATGCCAGGAATTGAACCTTTTTATTTAAAATTTATTTTTACATATAATAAATAAATTGAAAATTATAAAATAAATTATTGACGCTCAAAAGGCACACTAGTGCGAATCTTCCCCATCAAAAATTTCATTTCATTTCTATTTTTCAAAAACACCATTTTTAATAATAATTTTTTTTATAAATTAATATAATTTTCACTAAGTTTAAGCTATCCCAACGGATTGGACGATAAATTTTACCTCATAATCATATACGTATAGTTTGAAAATTATTTTCATCTTCAAATCTTCAGATGAAATCAGAAAATCCCAATTCGCAATAGTGTGTCGTTTTACTATAATATATATACGTTTTTATATACGCGTTCCGGAAATATGGAGGGAAAAAAAAGTACACACACATACATATTGCTGACTCACTCTTTTTTTATGAAACCATTTTTTTTTATAAAATAGAAAAGTTTAGAGACGCGGGTGAGAGAAGGATACCGACAATATTTTGATGGGACACGGCACTGCACTCGTGAGATAATTCCCTCATTGTAAGAATTTGTACGAGATGTAATCTGCACCTCAAAACCCGGGCACTTACGAAAATCGCCTAGAAAAATGATGCTAATATAGTAAATTGCGTCAAATGTCAGATTGGCGCTTCTGCTAAATGCAAAATGGGCGTGTTGTTAATCTGTCATTTGACGCGATTTATCAACCTGATTTTTCTAGTCGATTTTCGTTAGTACCCGGTTTTGAGGTGCAGAATACATCTAGCACAAATTCTTTTAGTAAGGGAATCAGACTCCGAATGCAGTGCCATGCCTCTTTGGCTGAAAAAGGGACTTGGTAAAATGTAAGTATTTCGTACTCTTTTTCAAAAAGTTGTCCTACCCTTCTCTCACTCGCATCTTTAAACTTTTCCAATTTAGCCAAACAAATTAGTTTTTTTTTTTTTGTTTTAAAGTGAGTTACCAGTATTCCTCACACCGAGAAACCTTTCCCTGCTAAATGGTACTTCAAACTGTGTATTTTTGCAGCCCCAAAATGATATCTTCGAAATGACTGAACAGAATGGCGGATTATAGGCACTCTACAGCAACTTTTATGTTTTTAAAAATGCTCCAACAGCCTTGAAAAGTGAGGTGGTACTGTGAAGTTAGCACCCCAGGTTTTAAAATTCTACAACTTTTTCATTGTGGACCACTAAACGTCAAAAGTGGTCCACCAAACATCATCAAACGACCACCAAACGATTCCATATGATAAAACTAGTTCTTTTCATAGTTGCCGCGCTAACTTCCCGAGCATGAAGTGAAGTTAGCACAAATGACATTACCTAATTTTTATTTTAAAGAATTGATGTTTAACCTAATTTTTATTAATTTTTATTACTTTAGTAATTCTATTATCGAGGGTACTCCCTTAAAACAAATTCTTAAATATTGGAGTTATTTAAAAAAGAGAAATGTTCGAAATACTTAGATTTTTTGTGCAATTCTCCAAGGATTAGGGAGAGAGAGCACTGTGAGCTTGGGGGACCTATGTAGTACCGCAGATGCAAAGCGAGCGGTACCTTAATAAAGTACGCAGTATCCTATTTTCGAGTTCAAATTTGGAGTCCTTTTTATTTACATAAGTGATTTTTTTAATTATTATTTAAAGTACAAATTATAAAAAAAGAATTGCAAAAGTTTAAAAGAATTTTTTACTCGGGATAAAAATTGAACTAAAATATAATAGATCATACGGCTCTGTCTGTTTTCGGGACTAAAGTAAGTGTGCTAGTTATCGGAAGCTTAAGGCGAATTTCAGATTTAAAATGCTTGAAAAGCGAATCTTTATAAATGTGATTTACTTATTACTTGCAACATGTCCCATTAGAATGAATATTATAAAAAATTTGAAGTTATAAATACGAGAATGCATGGGTTATTATATGGGAAACCTGGCTATTTCAGTTATCATAGTAGTATTAGTATTACAGGGATCACAGTATCTAAATTCTTTCTAAAATAGAGAAAATTTTCTTTCATTCGCTTTTCTTCTTTTAATTTGAAACTAAATTATACTTAATAATTAGTAAACTTTTAATTATGAAAACTGAAACGTTTTCTAAATGTTTAAACTTATAATCATTATAAGACAATATCATTAAACAGTAAGACCAACTTAAGTTTTAAGTAGTAACTTTTAGTAACAAATTTTTTTTTTCATAAATATATATGATCATATTTACTTTATTTCGTTTCTTTGGTCTCCTTTTTCTTTAATTGTCGATTTTTTTTTCAAATACATTTATGGCCTTTTTAATTTTTGGTTTGCCTTTCACTTTAATCTCTCTTTCACTATTTTTTCTTTCTTCTCTTGTTTTATAGTTAAAGATATTTTCTGAAGCTCAGCTTTCTCTGCCTTTTTTCTTATTCTCGCTTCCTTTTTAGCTTCTAAAGCTAATTTCTTTTCCATAGCTTTTTCTTGTCGCTGTTTTTCCTTCTCTTCTGCCTCCAGTAATAATATTTTCTTGTGCTCTTATTTTTGTTGATGGTATTTTATCCATGTTTCGAATACAGCCACTGAAGGTACTTTGTCCTTTGGCTTTCATTTTTTCGCGTTTCGTTCTTTCGATTTTGTATTATCTAGACAAAATAGGACCCTTTTAAAAGGAGATGGTCCAGAGAAATACTTCCTGAAGAATCAGTGGAAAATGTTCCTGGCATCGTTGGAGTCGATGAATCCTTCATTTGTGACAGAGAACTTGTGACCGGCAGCCTTACATCTTTACCTTGAAGCTGAGGTTGTAATATTTATTCAGCTTCCTCCTGAAGATCTTGTCTGGTCGTGCTGTTATCTGCAACAACTACTCCACTTTTTGTTTCCAGATCTAACAAAAAATCATAAAGGCTCAGATTTTCAATATTCCCATTCCAAGAATTGCCTGACGATTTAAATAAGGCCATTTTGTCTGCATAAATTTGCTGTTCGATAAATTGCAGGTGAAATTTGATTTCCTCTGTATTTTCGCGTAAGTTTTCAAATCGACAAGGTCGCAGCAATTTCGAATAATCAATGGCATCTACGTTATATGGAAACAAACCGCATGTTCGAAAACCACTCGGCAAAACTTGCAAGAAGTTGCAATTCTTCATTGCTTCTTCCATTAAGGATGCAAAATTTTTGCGGCTCAATCTTTTTCCTCCATTCTCCATTCGCAATTTCTGTATAACTTTTATCCATTCCTTCTTTAAAGGAATGAAAATTGCAACATCTATCGGCTGAATAATATGGGTCGAGTTAGGATACAGAGCTATGAGAATGATTTGGTCCTCGAAACAGAATTGGCTTATAATCAAGGTTATATGAGAAGAATGACCGTCGAGGAATAGAACAACAGGCAGTGGAATTTTTTCTTTCAACAACCATGGATGAAAAACAATTCTGATGTATTCGTAAAAAGTCTGCCCAGTCATTCAACCGTTATCAGAGGTTCCAAGCCCCCACGTCTTTCGTACTGATGCTGCAATATTAGCAATATCAGTCAAAATAATCCCGGACTTCTTTAAACCAATCTCCATGGATTTCTTCAGTCACCGAAGCACTACTTTTAGTCAAATTCTGAGCTACTCTCTTCGAAATTTCTGGATGTCGTTTAATTCTTTTGCAAGAAGTTTTACGCTGTCCAAAAGTTGGTCTTTGGTAACGGGAAATCCCATTTTTACTCCATCAAACATCCACTGAACCAGCTGACTCTCCTCTTCCACTGATAAAATGGGGTCAGAACCCATTTTTCGAATAAGTGGAACTCGTTCTTTATACCTATCCCACAATGTACTTCGAGGTAAGGGAGAGTCCAGCAGTACTGTCACCTTAAGGTTTACTTAGAATAAAAAAAGAATACCTTAACTTACATATTAAATACTCACTGTTATGTATTAAGGAGCTCATAAGCTATAAATAAAAAAAAAAAAATATATTATATTATGTACTGGCCAGTAAAAATATGTATCATCAGTGAAATAAGGCAATAATCACAAATATATTGATTTAAGAACCCCAGAGTATTTGTACAAGCTTCATCAACCCAAATTATACATCTTCCGCATTGTATTCAAAATCTTCTTCATGAGAGTCAAGGCAAAAAGGACAAATTGTCTCTTCCTAAATTGGCTTGCTTTTCTTGCGAACATTTTTTTTTGAGACCAAAGTTTTTCCTTACTTGATAGCTTTTTGTCCTGAAAAAAAATTTTTGCCTCGCTTCTGAATCAGCATTCGCTTTATTTGTTTTCTTCTGTTCTATCTTTTTGAATGAAGAACTTGTGTTTTCACTTCTTTATGCTTTACAACGACGTGCATTAGCCGTCCATTCTGAAGCATCAGGAATTTGTCAATCGATTGGTTGATGTCAGCTAAAGGTTGAGACTCAGGTTATTGTGAAATGACAATTTGAGGTTTGGACAGAGGAGTCGGAGTGAGAGGACAAAGTTGACTAGAACTTGAAGGTACCTTTTCTAGTGGCAAAGATTGTAATTTTGTTAGTTCTGACTGTCAGGATCCCAAAAGTGCCCTTCTTTTTCTTCGTGTCTCCATCATTTTTATTGCTTGGCATCATAATGTACTTATAAGCAAGTAAATATAGCCAGTAGTCAACTTTTGATAGTGGCCGGTACTGGAGGAAAATTTTTGGCTAGTACTGTAGGAAACGGATTATATTATTATTCACAATAGTGGGAAATAATGGACGCGCAAAGTGTTATCAAACCATATTTTTGTAAAAGCTATATAATTATCAATACATGCCAGGTTTTACTTTATTGTAAATTATTTTCACCATGCGCAATAGTAATCTTTGCACTGAAAATCAACCAGTCGCGGCAGTTTAACCGCAAGGTGGACAAATACTCGTGATCACGTAGTAAACAAACGGCAAAGGCTTTGTCAGCCCCATTTGTTGTAGAATTTTAGAAATGTCAACTGGCCGGTATTGAATACCGGCTGGTATTGTAGGACTTTCCCTTACTTTATAAATTTTACTGGCAGCAGAATCAGACTTCTCATCTCTTACACTTTGCAATGCTGCAAACATTTGGTAAGCTGAGTATTTTAATTTTGTTGTCATTTCTGTAAAATAAATTATTGTATTTATTTTAGTTGTTTTATTAAATTTTGTTTATTCTCTTATTTATAAATTAATAAATACAAATATATTTAAAATATTGTGGAAATTATAAATTAAAAAAAATTGTTTCGATTTCATTGTAGATATTCATAATTTTAGTCAACAATAATTCATGTTCATAAAAAGAATGACAAAAGCCTAGATAAATGGCTTTTCTACACTGCATTTAGTAAATTTTGTTTGTTGCCGAGGATTGCAGCACCTTATAGAATCTATAGAATAGAATATAGAATATATAATATAGAATATAGAATCTATGGAATCTATAGCACCAAAAATTTTGTAAAATTTCTTCGTTTAAAAATAGTATTTTGGATGCCGAATACTGAACCAAATCAACATGAATGTATTCTCAATACATTTCCCAACTTAGAATGTATGGCATTAACAGTATTTAATTAAAAACACTTCTTTATAATACCTGTCAAAATTCAGTATTTGGCAATTGCATTGAATATCAAAGCAACAACTGTACAGGTTCCCTTGTCGTCGAATTTTCTACTTTACAGAAATGTTATTTAAACAAACTTTCGTATCTCTAGACGTAATAACAAAATTTATTTATATAATAATTTATAGACTTACCATAATATTTTGTGCCTTTCACCGTTTGCGAAATTTTTCCTTTTGTCTGGTACTCTAACCTACAACTTAAGAAATTTACTCGATTGTAGCACATCTGCAAGACGGGCCATACAAAATATATTTTTTCCTTAAAATTACTGACTTTTTCTTAACAAAACTATTTGTATTCGATGCAGCGATGTTCACATAAATAAAAAATTCTATTTTTTCTGAGAACGAAGAACACAATAGCCTATTATAATGTAGGGATCTACGTATCCAACCTCATTTACCGCGTTTCCCCTTCCTCGTAACATAACCTCGACAACACCTCAGGGACCGCGTCACGCATCTTGTACAGTCCTCTTTCCGTCTTTCCCTTGGCAGACGCCACGCTTGAGGCCACGTGCACTGATACTTAATAAACGACAGTTGTTAGAACACGTGTTTT
>JAUEJJ010010476.1:0-17706 GCA_032164275.1 Synergus coniferae | reverse complement strand
AAAAGTTAATGGCGGAATTTGAATCCCTCAAAGTTGAAAACGCGAAGATGAAAGAGGAATTATTAACGCTTAATAACGAAAATCAGACAAGAAGAGTTGAAATAAAAGAAATTGCTAAGCATACCGAATTAATAACTGAAGATGAGACAAGTTCACAACAGCATGACCAGAAAAGCGATGAATGGGAGGAAGAAGAGGCAAGGGAGAGGCAAAGATATCGAAATGAGGAAATCATTCGCCAGCGACTTGCACACCAATCGACGGCACCCCCGACAGAAGAAGAAGAGAAAATGCGTGCAAAAGACGCAGTTTTAACTATCGGTACCCTAAACGGAGAAAACGACATGGGTGTAGAAGAATTCATCCGACGCGTTAAAAGAGTTAGATCGAGATACACGCAAGCCCAAACCATGTTGGATATAATAATATCCGAAAAAATAAAAGGAACAGCAGAAAAAGCAATAAAATTTACAGAAATCCATTGCTATGACGATCTCTTTTCCACCCTACGCGCTAACGTGAAACAAACTAGCTCCATACTATCCCTAAAAAGCAAATTAGAATCGTGCAAGCAGGGACAAGTCGAATCGGTACAAAATTTTAGTATAAGATTCAAACAGTTAACCAATGAATTAAAATATGCAGTGCTGAATAAGCCATCTCTAAATCCAACACAACGACGAGCACGAATGGAAGTTGAGGAAGAGGACAACGTAAGCCATAGAATCCTTAACCAGAACTTACCTCTGGTTGACAGAAGCAGAATGAGTTGCAATAAATGTGGTAAATTAGGACACTTTGCAGCTCAATGCTTTGCTAAACCTCAGGGTTTTCAACAGGGACAATCCCAAAAACGACCACCTCAAATCAATGTATTAGAAACAGAAGAAACTCAGGAACTTTCCGAGACACGAGAAATGCATTCCGAAGAAATTCAGGAGCAAATAGACTACGAGGAATCAGCAGGATCTCAAGTCTATCTGGAAAACTACAGTACGTACAAGGAAGAAGGAATGGAATAGATTACAAACTGTTAGTGGACAGCGGTGCAACCATAAACATAATTAAAGAAAGGTCCTTCAAGCCCATGAGATACCGTTTAAATTCAGAAAACAGTTTACAATGGGAGACGATAGACACGAAACAACCGAGGCAATTTATATAAAATATTGGAATAAAAAACAACTATTCCACAATGTAGAAGAAGATTTCCCATTAATATAGGACGGTATCATCGGCCTAGATTTTTTTAACAAATATACCAGGTACGCTATAACGAAAACACATCTAATAATAGACAACTGGAAAACATCCCTACATTCAGACGGAAATTATATCGCGGGGAACACAAGTAAAGTTTTTAAGATCCTAATGGAAAATGAAGAGGATCAAGTGGTTTGGATTGAAAACCAAGAAAAAATCTCCGACGGACTATATACGCTCTATAATCAAGAGATTAAAGTACCCTGTTTCAACTACACCAATAAATCAGAAAAGATCCCAGACACTATTAGCTTTGAAAGAATAAAATCGGTACGTTCTTGGGACAAGAACATTTTAAATAAGGAGGGTGGTGTAATCCAAGACATCCATGAAAGACTCACAGAATTACTAAAGAATTCAAAAATAAACCATATTGAAAAGTACACACAGGAAAACATAAAGAAAATAATAATTAAGTTTCACGAGGTCTTCACATTACCATCAGACCCTCTACCTTGCACAAATTTCACAGGACACGAAATAGTTTTAAATTCAGGAAAGATAATAAATTTGCGGTCACACAAACTGCCAGAAAAACATCACGAGTTCTCTCTAGAAGAAACCAACAAATTATTATCTAAAGATATAATAAGACCATCCCAATCACCATTCAATTCTCCACTATGGATTGTACCTAAAAAAGGGGACAAACTCAGAATGGTAATTGATTACAGTCAAATAAACAAAGACACGGATCAAGATGCATATCCCCTACCAGTTATAGACCATATCCTAGATCATCTAGGAAGAGCAAAATTCTTCTCAGCATTTGATATGAGTGCAGGCTTCCATCAAATCCCAATGAAAGAAGAATGCAAAAAATACACTGTTTTTTCAACATCACAAGGACACTTCGAGTATAACCGAATGCCATTTGGCTTAAAAAACGCACCAGCCGCATTCCAAAGGCTAATGGACAACGCATTTAGAGGATTAATAGGTAAAAGTTGTTTTGCTTATATCGATAATATAGTTATATTCGGAAACACCCTCGAAGAACACAACGAAAACTTACAATTAGTCCTTCAACGAGTAAAGGAACTTGGCTTACGCCTAGAACCAACGAAGTGCGAATATCTAAAGCCGAAATTGGAATATTTAGGCCACCTAATTACAGCAAACGGTGTAAAACCTAATCCCGCGAAAATAGAAGCAATCCAAAATTTTAAGGAACTTAAAACAGTAAAAGATGTGCAATCATTTCTAGGATTAGCGGGCTATTATAGAAAATTTATTAAAAACTTTTCAGTATAGCCCGCCCACTGACTAAATTGACTCAAAAGGACACACTTTTCGATTGGACGATAAATTGTGAAAAGGCGTTCTACGACCTTAAAAACGCATTAACCAAAGCACCCATCTTAAAGTTCCCCGACTTTAAAAGGCAATTTACATTGACCACCGATGCCTCAAATCAAGGACTGGGAGCAGTACTTTCCCAAGACAACCACCCGGGTTTATTTATATCGCGTACTTTTAATAAAGCCGAAGAAAACTATACAACCAGTGAGAAAGAACTCCTTGCAATAGTGTGGGCTTTAAAACGGCTCCGGCAATATTTATTAGGAATTACCTTCAAAATCCAAACTGATCACAAAGCGCTAATATGGTTACATAACATGAAAGATCCGAGTTCCAGATTACTAAGATGACGATTAAGGCTTGAAGAATATAAATATGAAATCGAGTATGTTAAAGGGAAAGAAAATAAAGTAGCAGACTGTCTTTCAAGACTATTTTCTATTCAACAGGAAGATCCACCACAAGAAGCACCGAAAGTCCCTATTCAAAAACCAGTCATTACAAAAGACGAATTATTAGAAACCCCTATTGAATTACCATACAAGGGAATGAGAGAACCTTCAGAGGAATCGCCTTCCGAAGACGAAAATCAACCGGAAACTAATTCACCGAACCTGCAACATCTATATGAGGATTTCATTAATTGGAAATTACAACCCATACCAGGAAAAGTCAAAACCAAACCCAATGCTTTTGGTAAGCTTTGGAAAAGCATTTCTAAAGAAGATTTACCACCGTTTGACGACGAAAATTGGTTGAGAAAGCTCGGCTGGTTCATTGACGAGGCAGTAAACAAAAAACTATCAATAATCCGACTTCTATTCGGTGACCCCCTAATAATACCAATAGAAAAGTAACTCATACAAGACATTATAGAGTTTATTTCCAATTTATATCCGGAACGTCAGTTCCACCTACGTTTTAACAACCTGAGGGAATTAACGAGAGATGAGAAAAACAACATCATGAAAGAAGTTCATGCAGATCACCTAGGAGAAAAGAAAACTTTAGGGAAAGCTAAAAGAATCGGATAATGGCTTGGAATGGATAAGTATCTAATAAATTACGTGAAGAAATGCCCTATTTGCCAACTTCAGAAAACTACACGCATTAAAAATCAAGCAGAAAGTATATTGCCTGATATCCCGATAAAACCAAATGATAAAATAGCAATGGATATTTTCGGACTCTTACCAGAAACGGATCAAGGAAATACAAGATAGACAAACCCGATACACCGTTTTACTACCTATGAAAGATGAAACGTCTAAATCCATAGTAGAAAATCTTATAGAGCACTACATTTACGTATTCGGAGCACCTAAAACAATTTTAACTGACCAAGGACAAAACTTTCTGTCAGAATTGATACAACAATTCGAAGAATCTTTACAAATTAAACACATTAAAATCACTGCATTTCATCCTCAAGCTAATGAAAACGTAGAACGAATGCATTCCATCTTGAGTAATATGATAAAAACCACTTTTGCCGAAAACTCAAAAAATTGGGATGAAAACTTAAAATTCATAAACTATTCGATTAACACCATGAAAAGCGACTCAACAGGATTTTCACCCTACGAATTAACATTCGGCAGGGAACCCAACATACCATCTACTATACCAAATTCTCCAACCTTAACATTATAAGATGTGATAAAAAAATGGAAGAAAAAGCATGAGGAAATTATAGCAAAGGCCAAGCTAAGAATCCATTTGGAAATGGAAAAGAACAAAAACCGTTTAGATGAAAAAATAACCAGAACACATCCTTTGTACAAACCCGGGCAGTTAGTTAAAATACTGAACCAGACAAAAACAAATAAATTAGAAGCAAGTTGGAAAGGCCCATATGAAATAATAGATTATACCGACAACAATAATCTCCGACTTCAAAATAAGGATAAAATAATAAGAATCCATTTAGATAACGTGATGCCATACTTTTCAGATGTGGAAACAGGTGACAGTACTTCTGGCCCTACTTACCTGTGTCAACAGCAATTACACACTGAGTAAAGTCCAAGGGAATGTATATATCGAAGAATTGTCAAAAGTTCACTTATTTCATGAAACCTAGAAACTCATGATTGGAATCGACATGACATCTAACGGACAACGGTTAAAAGCTATCGATACTACTATCCAATTAACCGAAACGGCTTGCAACCGTCAATGCACTCCAATTAGCGAAGTTCAATTAATTCGCAAAAGGTACAACAGATTAGTCGACAGAAATAACATCCGGTACAAAATATTAGGAAAGCAAAGGAGAACTAAACGAGGATTAACCAACTTTGTGAGACATATCCAAAACATTGTTTGGGACTTTAAGTGAAACTGACCTAACACAAATAAATGAAGAGTTCGATAAAATCTATAAAGATAATAAAAACATCGCGAGTGTCCTCTCAAACCATACACACATATTAAAATTAATATTAGATTCTTCATCTTCGGACCATAAAAATGTATTAGGTCTACAGAACAATGAAAGATTGTTAGCAAAAAATATCAGTACTAGCTTAAATTCAGTAACAAGGGATAGTTATGTTAACAGTAAACTGTTTCTGGTAGCCGTTATGATCTAGCCGTTATGATCGACGAAACAAATGAAGACGTAGAAACAGCAATTAATGCCATAAACGACGGAAAGCATGGAATTGTTCATCCCCAAATATTAACCCCCAAAATTTTACAGGAAACTATAGCAAATTTTGAAAAAACACCTTACTCGTTATCATTTTGATAACGAAGAAGAAAATTATCAGCACATTATAGATATCAGTAACTTAAAAGTCGCAGTAATACAAGGATTGTTTACATACATTCTGGAAATTCCTATCTTAGAGAAAGAAGAAGGATCTCTCTTGCGAATTATCCCTATACCAGAAAAAATAAACTCCATCCACATGTCTATCATCCCTGACCACAAATTTATATTTAAATACCGAGATTCTTACGTACCTATTGACGGAATAACACTTAACTTATGTAAACAAATCGAGACTTATAAAATCTGTAAACGAAACCAACCTAAGAACTTAACCTAAGAACTTCTAGCCTACAGCATATCTTTCAGGACAAGCCGTTATTTTTTCCCAAGATTATTGTGTCAGGATAGTGTTGCTAATTCTTCAAACTTAATGATTAACCTGACCTAGGGAATTGTAGAGGGAGCCAAGGAAATTTTTTTCCTTGGTCTTTCAAAATTGTGGCGCGAACCATGCAAATACAATTGTCTGTGATCTAGAGGACGAGACAGCTTGTATAATTACGATTGAACTTAGCACAGGTAAGTTCGTTTAATCAATTAATTATGTACAGTAATGTTCACAAAGGTGGATAATCTTCAATCTACATATATTTTCCAAACACGGAAAAACAGTACAAAACTATGACAAAAAGATAAGGAATTCTAAATCATTATATAAAGAAAATATATATCCCAAAAACCTGCAAAAACTGTTAGTTTCTACCCACCTTTTTTTTCTCATTCTCTTCTAAGACTTTTCTCCTCTCTTCTTCTTCCTTCTTTGCCAAAAACTTTTTTATGTTTGTCGAAAGTACCTTTGATTGCTTGCTTTCTTTCTTAGGAGGAGTAAATTTCGTTTGATAATAAGCAGCAGGCTGAAATTTAAGAATAAAACAGTGAAATTGTTTGTAAAAGGAACTAGAAATCGCGGGTACAGCATAATGCCAAACCAACTTTGCTATACCGAGAGAGTGTGGGTTCCGAGCGTATTTAGTCGATGCAGTGGGGGACTTCCTTAGTAAGAGTTTAGATTCTTTGCGAAATTCGAAAGACAGTTTTTTCAGTGTACCATACTTGTCGGTAGCAAGCACAAGAGAGAACTTTTGGTTTCCCGTCTCCCTACCCTTTACACAGGACAAAATCCTATCTTAATAATATATAAGCAATAATAGTAACGAAGAGACCTTCAAAAGGGTAGACAAATCCAATCTTGTACAAATACAAATTTTAAAATGAATTAAATTGGGTCTTGAAAAAGAATATGTTGCACTTGTTTACATCCAGTGGGCACGGGAAACATGGTCAGTACGGGACAGTTAGGACATCTGAAAGACGACTATATTAAGTGATCCCAATAAAATGCGCCCTTTTTCTTTTGCACACGCATTGCAAAAATTATTAGATCTATTATATGTATATTTTTTTATTAATAATTTGATTAATATTTTGTTTATTAAGGCTGTTAGAGCATTTTTTTAAACATAAAAAGGCTATAGAATGCCTCTAATCCGCCATTCTGTCCAGTCATTTCAATTCCCAAATTTTGAGGCCACAAAAATACACGGTTTAAAGTGTCGTTTAGCCAGTGAGGGTTTTTTAATGGCACAACTGGGATTAACTCGCTGTTTTTTTAAAAAAACTAATTTATTCAGCTAATATGGAAAAGTTTCGATGAGAGTAGAGACGCTGGTAAGAGAAAGGTATCGACAATATTTTGACGTGAAAGGGAAAAAGAGTGCACAATACTTGCATTTTTCCAAGTCCCTTTTTCAGTCAAAAAGGAACAACACTGCACACGCAAAGTGATTCACTCACTGTAAGAATATCTGTACTTCTTATTGTGTACATCAAAATCGGAGCACTTACAAAAATTGCGTAAAAAGATTAGGATGATAAATCGCTTTTATTTACATATTCAAAAAATGCCTCGAGACTGTAGCTTTGTAGATCTGCACGAAAAGAAATTTTGTACAGCTTCTTTCCGTAGTTCGATAACGCAACGTCATTGCCGCTTTGGTGTGACAGAGACACAGTTTTGGGTTATTTGCTGTACTTTATGAAAAGAGCGCTGCGTTACTTACACGTGAAACTACTGTCACACCAAACTGTGGCAGTAGCGTTCCCTGAGTAGGAGAACAGTCGTCACAAACAGAGGGCGCATTATAATCCCATAGTTTGGCGTAAGAAAAGTACCTGTAAGTGCCGCTGTTGCACAAAATTTCTTTCCGTGTGTCAGCTGTTTTCGCATTTAGCAGTGACGCCAGTGACGATTGGTGGAAACAATGCATTTAAAGTCAAAATATTCTCGATACCTTTCTCTCACCCACGTCTCTACTCTCGCCGAAACTTTTACATATTAGCTAAATAAATTAGTTTTTTCAAACAATAGCGAGTTAGCTCCGGTTGTGCCATCAAGAGAGTTAGATAAACGGACTTTGAAATTCGTGAAAATAAACATTTTTTAAAAGGATCCTAATAAGTACGGTCCAGTGACCGCATATAATTTAGGAAAACATTTTATGGCAGATACAGAAGCAAATTACTAAATATTTAGGGTTTTGCGTAGACTTAAGTCGCACAAAAATGAAATTAAATCCCGGCTTGGATGAGAAAATTAATATTTTGTCTGAAAATATTCATTTTCTGAAGCAGAGTGATTGCAGACAGAGCAGACGAATCGCCAGAAAGAGAAATTAAATGTCAGACTCGCCAGGACCGGCTGAGACTTTGTGGAGCGAAGGAGTACTCCACACCTGGAAATTCAGAAAATATTTCTATGTTTTCCAACTTTTTTCACCAATCTTATATTCATATTCAGAGATTTGCTCAAATATTATAAACAGAAAAAATTTTCTATCACACACAGCGCACTCCGGTGAACTGAAGCGAACTAACGAAATTATCCGCTGAGGGTACTGCCCACCTTGTTGATACGGTACTACTGAGTTCAAGACGTTTCGTCTCCCTGCCCCACGGGGGCAGGGGGTAAAAGTAATAAAGTTTTAGAAAGATAAAATTATCTACTTTTTTTTATAACACAAAACATATGAAGTATGGTAGTTATATAGATTACAGTAAACATCTTTTGTCCAACACTCGCGATGGAAATGCGACTTCGGAGGCTCGTCTCGAGTGGACGTTTTATAGAAGATATAAGGAAACTTACTAAACATGTAGAGTCTTGTGTAGTCTTGGGTTCCATAAATATGAAATTCCTTCCCGGTTTTGATCAGCTAATGAATATTTTGTGTGAAAATATTCATTTTATAAAACGATGCAAATATGCAGACAGAGCAGAAGAATCGCGAAACATAAAAAATAAATGTCAGACGCACTCGTATGTATGAATTATTTCAGGCACAACACGGACATAAATGGAAAAACCGGCCAACAACGGAAAATTTGATTTTTATATTGTTTTCAATTCCTACACTAAATTCGCGATTCATTGCAACACAAAATCGTAGTTTGTTGCTCAAATTTAAATTTGAGAAAGTCGATTATGGATGCTTGACAAAAAAGAGAAACATAATAGAAAGACAGCGCCGTAACACTTATGGTAAAGTAGTGGCCAGACAACCCCTGTTGATAATTATCATTTTTTTTTATAATGTAAAAATCGGAATAAAAACACAAACTGATACGATAGAATACGTTATATAATAATATAATATAAGTATAATACGGTATATTATACGTATTATACCGTATCAGTTTGTGTTTTTATTCCGATTTTTACATTATAAAAAAAAGTGATAATTATTGGCGGGGGTTTTCTGGCGACTGCTTTACCATAAGTGATACGGTGCTGCCTTTCTATTATGTTTCTCTTTTTTGTGAAGCAACCATAAACGACTTTCTCAAATTTAGGCAACAAACTATGATTTTGTGTTGCAATGAATCGCGAATTAAGTGCTGGAATTAAAAACAATATAAAAATCAAACTTTCCGTTGTTGGCCGGTTTTTCCATTTGTGTCCGTGTTGTGCCTGAAATAATTCATACATACTAGTGTGTCTGACATCTAGTTTCTATGTCTCGCGATTCTTCTGCTCTGTCTGTATTTGCATCGTTTTAGAAAATCAGTATTTTCACACAAAATATTAATTCTCTGATCAAAATCGGGAAGGAAATTCATTTTTATGGAACCCAAGACTACGCAAGACTCTACATATATAGTAAGTTTCCTTATATCTTCCATAAAACATTTTCCTAAATTATATACGGTCCAGGAACGCAGTTAGAAGCATTTTTAAAAACTTTCATTTCGACGTGTTTCTAAGTTCATTTAAGAGGGCTGTATACAGGGCCATTTTGTAAGCATTTCGTTCTCCTATTTTTTCTTAGAAAGATTATTGTAAAATTTGACATATTTGGTATGCTTGGATTCATGAAGAATAATTTAGTCTTCTATGTTTTCAAATTTGCAAATATATTGTTTATATTAAAAATATGAGTGCTCAGTTATCTTATTTTTAAAAATAAATTTCTCGAATTGTAATGCATATTTCAAAAATTTGAAAACATAGAAGACTAGATTCATTCTTTACAAACAAATTACTATAATTAGAATAAAGATTGCATTTAATTAAATATCCAAAAAAAGGAAAACGATGTATCTTCAAGCAGTAATTGCATTTCGCTCTCTCGTTTTTTCTCAGAACGTTTACTGTAAAATATGACATATTTGGTATTCCTGGATTCATAAAAGAATAATCTAGTCTTCTAAGTTTTCAAATTTGTAAAAATATTATTTATAATAAAATATGAGTGCACAAAGTTATCCTATTTTTAAAGATAAATTTCTCGAATTATAATGTATATTTCAAAAATTTAAAAACATAGAAGACTAGATTCGTTCTTTACGAACAAATTACTATAATTAGAATAAAGATTGCATTTAATTAAATATGCAAAAAAAGAGGACAACGATATGTCTTCATTTTGAGGCAAGAAAGTACCGATCCTGGCGGCAAAATATTTAAGCAGACGTTTGGCACGCCAATCACTGCAATGCATACGCTTTACCTCACTCCGAAAAACTCTAGGGCCACTGAATACTGTCGAGCTATACCTGACCTCTCTCTAAATAAACATCTGGTACTATTCTTCATCCAACTTTCTGGAATCGAGTCTCAGACTCATTTCAGACTTTTCTGCAAATCCGTCAAACACCAAATAGAAGTACAACTTTTTTAAGTTTTCAAAAAAATTCTCAAAAATACTTCTCAAGCCATTAAAAAATTTATACGTTTCTTGAAATTCTGCGTCGAATGATATACACTTGTATAAGTAAAAAAATTTGATTATTTATTGGAAAAAGAAAAAAAAATCTTATCATTTTTGTAATCTAAATGTCAAGATTATTTCAAATTTTACATTTTTCGATAATATTTTCATCCTACTTCTCAATGTTTTAAATCGGCTGCCTTGTCAAAATTTCTCTTAGCAAATTACCCAGTATAACATTAAGAGAATTGAGGTAGAGTTAAGTCCACCTACAATAATATTGGTTGTTACCTGCTTTCTAAGGACTAATAAATATTGTCTCTTCCAATCTCTAAAGTCTATAATATTCAGCAATGTCAGCACATAAAAGTTGTGCAAAAAACATAAACTTTATGTTTTTTTCCTGGGAATTGGTTAAGTTATTAAAATTCATATCATGTAACTGTTATTCATGCGAAACTGAATATAAAAATAAATATTAATTATATCTATTAGGAAATAATAAATAAAATATGTATCATCAATAAATTGTAACATGCGCGCGCGGGGCGCGCGTTTGATCTTGTTAAGATAAATTTAGATTCATTTGAAGCAGAATTGAACCACCTTTCAAGCTATTAAGCTAAATGGATGATTTTAAAAATTTATCTTGTATATATTTCTTAAAAACTTTTCTATTGTTTTATACTAAGGTAACAGTAATCGGCACATTAAGCAAAATGAGAGATTCTAAATGCTTATAATACAATGTTAAACGCGATTCCGATTTTTGTAAATTATTGAAGTGATTAGAATATAGTTTAAAAAATATAATTTGATTTGCTTAATAGGATATTTAATTAAATTAAATTTATATTCACGATTAAAATTCAAATAATGCAAATGCATTAGTTATCGGCAGGCAACAAAAATGGCTGTTTCAGTAATCAAATCGTTAATTCGATGACAGGATATTTAAACTGGATAAAAATCATAATTTTTCTTACGGTGGAAACAGGAATATTAGTGTTATTGAAAAAATTAAGCCATCTAACGATAACTATCTGATAACTAAAGCAGTGACGATTACTGGCGCATTTACCAGAAACTAGCGGTTCCCTTCATTTCCGTGCGTGGCATACAGCAGGCACATACTTTCCTTCAAAGTATGTTTGATTGACAACATGTTATGATGCCCGCACACTCTGACTTCATCAAGAATCGGCCATTTTCCAGTCATTTTTTGGTGCCTAAACCATCAACTTCCCGTAGAGTGGTGCAAAAACGTATTTACTACACAAATCTGTACATTTTAGAAAATCGATTTTTTTAAATGGCAGACACTGCCCCCTTAATACCTTCTGTAGCTTAAACTATTCTTTTCATCCTATTTTCGATTCTATATGATTTTTAATGAAAAAAAATCAAGATTTCTTTTTAGCTTAGTTTCAGAAAAATAAAAAGGATCGCATTTTGAGAAAAACTCAACAATATTTATTAAATTGAAAAATGAACTCTGTGTGTGTGTGTATGGGTGTGTCTTGACAACTCGATACCCACGCACCGTCCTTTGCACGATTTGAAGAAGTTCACTAGTACTACAATTTAGCAGAGTTTCGATAAAATCGGAGATAACAAGATTTTAGGCGGGTACACTTGGCGAATTTTGCCCCACATGCACAAAGGGTCCATTTTCGAGGGTCATTACTTCTGACCTCTGTTACCGTTAGGACATCCTTTTTCCTATTTCACACAGAATCAAATCTGTTGAATTTTCGATGAAAGGTAGAGGAAAGAAATGACAAATTCGATTCTGAGTAAAATAGGAAAAAGGAAGTCCTAACGGTAATGGAGATCAGAAGTTATGACCCTCAAAAATGGACCCTTTTTTTATATGGGGCAAAATTCGCCAAGTATACTCGCCTAAAATCTTGTTATTCCCGATAACTATAATTTTTTCCATTTCTTGGTCGAGCGCTGCAACACCCTTAAATATAAATATAAACACTTTTTCAATCGTTTATGGATCATTGTACAGTAAGATGGCAATTACAAAGATTAGGTAAGGTGGCACACACAAAGTTATAAAATAGATGTGAAGTTTTATCAATTAACTTCTGTAACTTTATTATACTATTCTACATATTATAGTTTATGATTTAAACATCATTTTCCCAAATTTTGGTTCAAAAATATGAAAAAAAAACCGATGATAGAGCATTTTCAAAAAAGTCTTTTTCAAAAGATGGTATGTGGTGCCATTTGTAACTCATCGTAGAATCATTTAAAATCAAAAAGCAAGTGAGGTTAGTAAAAGTGGATGTTTTTCCTCCCCCCAACAGTTTTCTTTTTGTTTTTTTTTTCATTTAAAAATTTTTTGTGGTCTTTTTAAGCAAAATTAATGATTTTTGATAAAAAATTCCTGGAAGCAAATATGAGGCTGGTGCCAAATTAAAGCTCGTGTTCAGTGGATCAAATTTTACAGTGCACCCAACTTTGTAAAATTTAGACCTCCTACTTTTTTCCGACATACAATGACAAAACTTACACTAAGAATAAAAGCAATACGTGGGGTAGAATATGCGTTAAATGTCGCCAGCTAAAATGATTGTTTTTTATTTTACAGAGTTAAACCTTAGCTGAATTATAGTCCCAGTGAACCTTTATTGGGTTAGTCGCAGTCAAAGGAGGATAAAAAGCGTATTTTTGGGGAATTTTTTTCTGTTCGCTATACGCATATTTAGCGTTAGAAAGTGTATATATTTATTGATATTTTGTCCAACTTTCATAAAGGAATATTCATAAATGCAGGAAATACTCGTAGTCTGCCGGACGATGTTCTGCAAAAAGCGTTCTGCGGTGACCAGTTCTGTGCCTCAGCGGGTTATCTGAATTAAAAATCCTTGGTCATTTCTTAAGTTTATTAGTTCCTACTCTGCTTGGTTGTAGCTTTTTGAGAAAAATTTTTTTGACAAAATGGTGACCAGTCAAACCTAAAAATCTGATTTTCGTAAAAAAAATCACGAGTCTTTTGGCGAGAAAAAGAGTTTTGAATTTAAAAAATAGCTACAACCAAGCAATGTACTTTCGTACATTTAAAAAGCCTGAAAAGTTTAAAGTAAATCGGTCTAGCAGTTTTCTAATAATCCTGGTCACCGTTCTCAAAACCATAATTTCGAGAAACAAGCATTTAAAGTTTCAAGATAATTTACATATAAATGAAATTGTTTGTTTTTAGTTACTTATCGTCACCTATTCCAGATTGCATGGTTTAGTATCTAAGATCGCTGTCCCATAATTAACCTTTTAAGGTATTAAACGGTACAATCCACTTTTTTCTATGTTTTATATGCTGCACCGTAAGAAACTACGGGGCGCAAATCGAAAAAAGATAACTCTGTCAATTTTTTTCAGAACGATTTCAAAATTGTACAGAATATTTGAGGAGCTGAGATCAAAAACGGATTAAAATAATGGTGGGAACAAAAATGGGTTAAGAAGGCTACGGGCAAAAACGGATTAGAAAAGAAATTAGAGAAACGAGGATTATATCGTATATTCTAATATACGTGACTTTATGATAATCAAACGTATTACATATATTCTAATATATCACTCTATCATAGAGTTATATTAAAATATACGATAAATTCCTCGTTTTTCTAATTTCCTTTATTATCCGTTTTTGCCCGTAGCCTTCTTAACCCATTTTTGCTCCCACTAATATTTTAATATGCTTTTGATATCAGCCCCTCATTTTCAAGATGTTACGCTACAAGAATATGCAAAAATTCAAAAATTGATTTTTCATCACGCATGCACGGAATATGTCATTTTCGTAGCCGTTTTCAGGGTGCATTGTGATATATTGCACACGTCGTGCGAAAATCCTTCGTTCTATAATACCGCACGCTTCTCCGTGCTTTAGTGAGAAAAATCGCACACATCCACGTGTTTTTACGAAACAAATGCACGCACGCTACATTCACGTTTCAACGACGAACCTAACCAACTAAGTAGTAAGTACAAAAAATAAAAATAAAAAATAAAAACGTATTAAGATCTAAAAATCATACTTAAATGTAATTTTTATTACATTATTATTTATTATTATAAAATTTTATTATTATAAAATGTTTCAAGATGTAAACAATTTTTCAAAAAAGTCAAACATATATTAATTGTTTAAGGTTAGGTTAAATGTTAATAATTTTAATACATTTTAACAAGCATCTTGATATTATTTATTATTATTGTTTATTATCTTTCTGATTGGGGTATTTTTCCTCTCGGGGGGCTCTGCCCCTCGACCCCGCCTCTGCCATCACATTCCGCACTCGCTTCGCTCGTGTGGATAAAATGCAATATGTAAATGCATATTCCTCACATTCGTGATGAAAAATAGTGTGTGCAACTCGTGTGGTATAGTTGCATTTTGCACCACTTGGGCGTTAATGGCGCACTCGCTCCGCTAGTACGCCAACGGCGCCCGCGTGCACAATATACAACTATACCCCACTCGTTACACAATGTACTCTTTTTGAAATCCTGACTGTGGCTAACCCCTTAATTCAACAAACCATAGTTCCGCAAATCAACAGGTTGCCAATATACAGGGACCTGAAATTTTTACATTTTCAAATGCTTTTTTACTTTCGTGATAATGTTTTTTCTTTTAGGAATATCCGATTGTACTTTTATTAGTGATGTTTTCGAACGCATTAAACGAAAAACGATTCAAAAGAATTGAAAGTAATATTTGTGCCAGGACTTAAAAATTCGTTTCGTAGAACTTTCCGAATTCATAAGAATTTTGTACATAATTCAATGTTTGGAATTATTGTGCATATTCGAGAATCCATATTCGTATTCAACAGAATTGATTTATTTTTTGTATAAATCCTACTTAATTCCAAATGAAGAATGTTCAAAGACATAACCTAAAAAAACAATATCTGATCAAACATAACCTTAAAATAAAGTATGATAGAATTAATACGGGTAAAATGAAACATTTCTTCCATTGCTGAAATAAGGTTTGGATGTAATTCCGACTTAAACAAAATTCTCATGAATCCGAAAAGTTCCACAAAGTGGATTTATAAGTCCTTGCACAAATATTACTTCCACTTCTTTTAAATATTTTTTCGTTTACCAGAAAAGCTCTTTTCATGCACTTTAAAGCGATAACAATTTTTTAAATACTTTTTATTTTTATTTTTTCTGAAAATCAAAAATGAAAGATCCGAAAATGTCCCATCATCTCCCAGTCTTGAAAAAGGTATGTATCAAACGGTTGATTTTTGCTATCTGCAGATGAATATTAAAGTAGCCTTAAGGGGAGGGTCACGTTTAACATTTTTTTGCATTTTTTTAATTTGATTTTCTGAATGGAGAACTTTTCAAGAATATTGTGTGAAAATTTGAGATGAATCGGAGCAAAACTAACAAGTATAGGGGGGGGGGGTACGTTATTTCGTGACACAGTTAAAATCTATTTATTAAAAGCAATGATACATTAAAGTATAACATTCGAAGAATATTTCGTAAAATTTTCATGTAGAAATATTACAAAATACGGCAATGGCAGCAATTATTCGGAAGCGTCCCGGAAAAAGTAGAATTACGGTGCCCCTCATAATTCACAACTCACGTTTCCAAAGTTGGTGCCCCTCATAACTTCAAAACTACTGCACCAATCCTTTTGAGTTTTTTTCAAATTTGTTAATATTTTTTATTTTACAATAACAAATTAACCGATTTTTTTTTGCAAAAAACGCGTTTTTCACTTCAGTGTTCCCAAAAAGTGAAAAATTGAAATTTCGAAAAACCCTCTCAGCGTTACCTGGGGAAGGCAATTATCTAACGAAAGAACTTTGATTTTTTGATTTAATATGGTGCAGCACCGAGTTATGAGGGGCACCGCAATATTCTACTTTTTCCGAGACGCTTTCCGAATAATTGCTGCCATTGCCGTATTTTTTAATATTTCTACATGAAAATTTTACAAAATATTCTTCGAATGTTATACTTTAATGTACCATTGATTTTAATAAATACATTTTAACTGTGCCGTAAACAAAAATTCACGAAAATGTGCCTTTTTTTGCACGAATTAACCTTACCCCCCCCCCAACCCTTAAAGTACATGAAATAAGCTTTCTAAAACACTGTAATAATAGTACACTCGGATATTCCGAAACGAAATTACACTAACGTGAAGGTGAAAAAGCAAGTAAAAATGTCAAAACTTTAGGCTCCTAGCTGTATATTGACAACTACTTGATAAATGGACCTATGATTTGCTGATTTAATAAAAGTTCACTAGGAATACAATTCAACCAAGTTTTAACCCGATAAAAGAGAAACAATCATTTTAGGTGAGGATACTTAACACATTCTGCCCCACATATTACTTATACTTTTAGTGTGAGTTTTGACATTGAATAAAACAGACAACAGTATCAAGGCTAAACTCTACGAAGTTGGGTCCATTATAAAATTTGATCTATTTAACACGAACTTTAATCTGGCATCAGTCTTATTAGTGGGGGCATTGGACCAATTTTCGGTACCGTTAGAAAGCTAATAAAAAAAAATTTTTTTGATAATTTTTTGGAAAAATCAAGCTCTTTTACGACGTGCAGCATGGGTTATAAATCTATAATTCAAAAGATAGAGTGGTTAATTAGGTTAATTTGATTATTTAAATAATAATTCAATTAAATGATTAATTGTCCAAAAAGTGATTAAATAGGTAAGTTTCAATTGGGATTTAATTAATTTACATTTGAATATTTGATCAATTTAATTTTGACACGACTCATAACACTATGTAACCGTAGTTTACTTATTTTTCCTGTGTAGCGAAATTGAAAGGTTGAAATTCTGATGTTCTGAAAACGCAAAAACTTTACGTAATTAAATAAAACAAGGACAATTGATATTAAAAAGATATTCACCTGCTTACTACTTTCATTTTTTTGAGCAACACTAAGAAGTGCTCCGAAATCCATAACTGCAGTGTTTTTTTACAGCATGAAAGGGAAAACTCAAAATTATAAAACAATAATGTTAAATACGTCATAACAAATTCAGATGTGAGTTTGGTTTTTACTTCTTAAAATACGACATCTGTTAACCTGCAGATACTCTCTGACAGCAGTAATTACGAGC